>CABEEJ010008920.1:0-21262 GCA_901482245.1 Timema douglasi
AAACTCACTGTAAAACATTGTGTATTTTCTTTTATTATATTATTATGCCCGTGCGAAGCCGGGTTGGGCTGCTAGTTATTCATATATATATATAAAAAGAATGGCAACTAAGCTGTTTGACCCAATATCTTAAAATAAGAATTTTATTATTTTAATTATTTAAAGTAAACGCTATTTGAAAATTATAAAATTAAAAAACTATGAAGCCACATAGTTGGCAAAATATACGAAAAGGCTCCATCCATCCCTGGGTTAAGCTATTTGGCTTGAAGCCCGAATACATAAAAGTATAATACGAATATGATGAGGTCTCGTAACGGACATGAATATATATATATTTTTTTTTTTTACTGGTTGATGTATCTTGTTTGTATCAATGGTTAATCTCTTAGGGATGAGTAAATCTATATTCCCTTGCTTCATAAAAGTAATATGAAGTGTCCAGTATAATAACCAGGTTTATCATTTGAGTGATATTTTACAGGGACCAATGTATAAGGTTTTTTTGTTGTGGTTTTTTAGTTTTTAGTATAGAAAATTTTTACCCATTTGGAATACACGCGATTTTTTATTATGGTATAAGCTTACAAGTGAGCCACACAGACCTAGTGGCGCAACCGTCAGCGATGATTAAGCCAACATCAGCGGATAGAAAGTGTCAGGTCGCTAGGACAACAAATCCTCTGGCCGGTAATCACAGTTTTTATATCATAGCTGCTACTTATTTATTCAAGTAACTCCCCATTTGACCTCACGAGGCCGAATTTGACCCCATTCCAGACCCACTGCTTTACAGAAAAATTGGAAACATGAGGGATTAAGCCCGGGGTCTCTGGATCTGTAACCAAAAACTCTCATCACTAATCCACAGAGGGGGTCATACAAATTAAGGTAATTATGTTAGGCATGAATAAGGTTGAATTTATAAGAAGTGTACTGACATTTGCTTGGAGTAATTGTGGATACATATTTAGTAAAAAACATCCTTAACAATCCTGGTTAGGACTCAAACTCCGATCTCACCCTCATCATCAGTACAGTCTGTTGCGTGTCTAACACCTTAGAACATTTGACCATTGAGTCAAGTATCTTATAAATTAGCAAGCCAAAATAATAATATTGATAAATACATAAACTATATTTATTAATAGCATCCCAATTTACACCATTTACCATGTAGAAAACAACTCTTATAAATAGTTTTCAATTTAATGTAATACTAACATTGCGATTAACATATTGTTGGACTGTCATTTCTGGTTTTAGTTCCTTCGATGCTTAACTGATTAAATTGCTTGTTGTTTTACTCAGTACTATTTTTAAAAACCTCTGTAACTTCCAATGTTTCTTTGAATTTGCCTCAATTTATATAAAAAATACAAATATTATTCCTTATACAGTACAATTTTCATAGGAAGAACTTTATCTGATAGCTATAAAGGCTTGTATCTACTTGAACGTATCCGCTTCGCTGGCCGCATGATCTATCTGACTACTCTCGTGTTGGACTAGACTACCGAAGACGGGGAGATCGTTGTTTGATCCCCGTCGGTTTCACTGAGGGTGGTTTTTATTAAATAATTTTACATTCTCTCTCCAACGCAAATTTGGGTGCACTTCCTCTAGATTAAAACCTTCCTAATCCCTAACATATTAGTGTGATGAGTACATAGGCGTACAACCCGAACAGATAATATAACGCGGTTGTTAAAATAAAAATACGTTCACGTGTTCATAAGTCAAGTCTTGGGATCTGCAGTTGTCAATATTTAATGGATGATATCTAATATATATAAATTAACACTAATAAAATAATAAAATGTCAAATACATTTTATTTTGGCAGCAAATAATTTGTTTCTTCTATTTTATGAATATTTTACTTTTAATAGCCGGTACCACAAAATTTTTAAAATGGTAAAAAAATTAACTTATTTTGTTCTCACCCTAGAACCTGAATATTCTCTTGCTCATATATATCCACGCACGCAGGATATCGACACATCACTGAGGATGGAGGGAAGTTGAGCGTAAACATGAAAGCTTCCAATCAGAAATAGTTCACTAGAGGTAACAGTGTAGGTAGGGCCTACTGAATTGTCGGAGGTGGGATGGTTGGGGTATGATTTTTGGCTCTGTATAATGAGTATGTTTCGTTCCTAAATGGTTATACACTTCTTCTGGATTATTTAATTTTTATGGTTAAGATGAAAAAGATAGAAATTTGAGAAATTGTAGCCTACCCGATATCTTCAAGAAAGAAAGTAGCATATTATTTTTAGGATTCAAACCAGAACCTCAACGTCACAGGTGGGCTGGGAAAGACAGTACCAGTGCCTTTGTCCCATAGCAAACTGTTGAGATTCATGAATAGTTTTACTTCTTAAGAAACTATATTCTTAATAGCGTAAAAGTTTAAATAATTTTTTAAACATATTGAATAATTGTATTTTTAATCATAAACACTTTCGAAACCACATGATTTTGACATGCCCCACCAGTTGAAGGAAGTAGAATTTATTGTTTACTTCCCAAACATCTAGGTTCCATTTTTTTTAGCACCGTGTCTTACGACCCACACAGGTTAAACGCTTATGTACTAATAATTACGCTAATGGTTTTATAGATTAGAAAAGTTATATTCAAAGGCAGTGTCGCCAAATTTGCGTGGAAGAAAAATTGACATTTTTTAACCAACCTCAGTATACCCGACCTTGATTCGAACTTCGATCTCACCTTGCATTGGCGGTCTAATCTACTGCTAGAGTATCCCGTTAGACCACGTGGCCACCGAAGTGGATTATGATTAAACTTGACGGAGGTGGGATGTTGAGGTGTGGCTATAAGTGCGGAAAAGCTAGGAGGGTGTTGTTTTACAACACATTTAAAACATTAGTGTGCCCAAAAATGATGGTAAATTCTCAAGCTAGTGAATTTAGGTTGTTTTTTTCCATAAATTATTCCAACCAACATTGTAACATAAAACTATTAATTCTTATTAATTCTAAATATTTTTGTATCATTTTAAAAACGGTGTTTCTTCAACATAATATTTATTACTAGCAAATTTCTAACAGCTCAAATGATTTAAAACTAGCTTATACACATCTTAAAGTAAATTTTAACTGGTGTAAATTAGGATTACGTAGAATATTATATATATTTAAAAAGAGGGAAATTTAAGATATTTATTAATTAAATGCTGTCTATGATAGATATTTGGAATCATGGAGTAATTGTTGTTTGTAAAAGTATAATAGTGATAGAAGAGGAATGATATGAGTAAGGAGCTTTTTAAAGACTATACATAGTGAGGGTAGGGAGTAGCAGCGCCAAAGTATTGAGTAATAATCCACTAAAGCAGTATATATACTAATCTTGCTCATATATATAAATACTGCACGCGTCTGGGCTACATCATTCGTAGCACAGTAGTGAAACGATTATCCAGTAACCCACCTTGGTGAGGAAGTTATCTAACACTCTGGTTTCATGTTGAGCTAGACCACTGATGACGGGGAAATAGAGGTTCGAATCTCGATCGGGTGAACTGGGGAAAGTTTTTCCTAAGTGATTTTCCACTCTCTCTCCAAAAAAGTGTATGTTCACTTCCTCAACATTCACCCTTCCCTATTTCTAACTCATTCACGTAATTAGTAATTAAGCGTATACTCCGAACGGGTAGTAATATGCAATGCTAAGTATAAGCCTAGCCAGTACTAATATACCGTTGCTCAGGGGACGCCTGAATGTATTAATCATACATAATTTCCGTGGATGCTATTTGCATGTCCTGATGAGAGGAAATGTTGAGAATAGTGGATATGAGGGTGTGGAACCAGTGGAAACACTTAAAACTAATTGAAGACTAGTTTACAATACCTTAATTACCGTCGGGGTAATTCACCTTTACGGAAAGAAAATAAAAGTACCAGACGGGAATCGAACTCTGAAACCCTAGGTTCATAGCCAGGTTCACTAGTCACTACACCACTGTGGAGGCTCTTTCTTAACAGTTTGAACTACTCTTTGCCTAGAAATAAGAGTGAGGTGACCAGTACTCAAGAGTTTGGGGAACGAGAGTTTTATAAAAGAATATATTTACTAGTCAAAACCCACAACACCTTTCCTGTAAATCCATAGGGTAGGTAGTCAATTTACCCCCAAGTTTAGCAAAAAACCTTAGGTGTATACCACCTTTAAAACTTGTTTCCGTATCGTGTTGTAGATTACTGTAGTAATAATTGGGTAGCAGACAACCTCGGTGGTATTGAGGTAAAGTGTTAACCTTAGGACTCGATATTCTACGGTTCAAACTCAACTGGGGATGACGTATTTTCTTTTAGTTTAAAAAATCCCTAGCACAACTTCCATCGGAGGGTAAATAAAACCATTGGTAAAGTGATATTGCGATATGTAAAATAACTATGGAGGGTATGTGAAAATACCCATCCTGGCAAAATTGGTAGGCCTATTTCGTTCTTGCTCATAGAAATTCCTATGTTTTGATATATTTGATCAATTCAAAGAGTGCATATTAAATACCTCAAATAAATACTGAAAATATCAGATAACAGTAGAATTAAGAGATATAATAACTTTGTCTATATTAATTTAAAATAAACTCTATGGGCTCAGCCCGCAAGCGATCTATACAGACCAAGCTGCCAACGCATTTTGGTGAAGATAGTACCAACATTTTCTGATAAAGGGTGTCATGTGGTCAGCACAACTAACCTTCCAGCAGTTTATCTCAGTTTTCTAAACTGGAATCATTACTTCTTAATTCAAGTGGCTCTTCATCTGTCCTTACGAGTATGAGTTGAACTCGATCCAGACCCACTATTTCACAGAAAAATCTGTCAGTGTTGAGGATTGAACCCGGGACCTACATATATGTAACCAGGAATTCGGACCAATAAACTACAGAGGTGGTCCCATATGTTTCAAAGGACAACAAAAGCGAAAAATAAATATTATCTTATGAAAATTATATTCAAATGATCCCGATTTCACTGATGTCAAGTGAACGATACAGAAAAAAACGTTTCGATATTATTCCTGGCAAGAGAGTAATTGTTTGTCTAAAATCCCGGTTGATAGTGATCAATAACCAGACGTTACATCGTGCGGAGGTGTTATCATTTATACTTAAATAAATAGCGCAGTGGAGTCATGTGAAACTCTTTTACCACATTTAAATAAATAATTGAAAAACAAATTATTCGTAAATAAGTAACTATTGAATTTATTCCCAAAATTTTTGTTAACATAAATAACTATAATTATTTAAATAATAAAAGTTATAACTAAAAGTATTACTATAAATATTAGTTTATAATTTTAATTTATAAAATTAGTATTTATGTATTATTTATTTTTATATTAAAATATTTAAATTACATATTTAGACAGAACTCAAACCCATTTTATAGTTTTTAAGCTATTTAGACTTCCATAGTGCGTGTACTTTCACCCAGAAGGCGCGGGCCGAAGGGCTGAACTCATTTTTACCCCTGGATGGCAATCACAATAGAATTGACACAGTACTTATCAGAACCACATCAAACTTTGACTTCACTTATTCGTGGAGACAATACTTATGAGCAGGGATAGTGTTTTTTTTACAGACAATTATCATGTGTGCATACATTTTGTTCATGATCCAATGGTTGTTAAATTTATTAATATAGGTCATTTTTCGATTATTTTTTGTCATTTTGAATTTTTATCGATATACTTTCTTGGTTTGACTAATTTTTGAGTAATTTTTGACATCTTTATATTATTTTTAGGGATTTTTGTTGAATAATTACATTATCTAATACCATATATATTCAATACTAAAGCATACATTTTTTAAATTACACATTTGTTGCAATGAGATGATAATGTAGGTAAAGAACTTAATATCCTCTTTGATTGTTTGGTTGAAAAATACAAATTCCTGATGATACAATTTAACTAGAATTCAAGAGTTTAATAAATTATTGTTATAGCCATTTAAATGTATACATATTATTTAGTTTACTTGTGTAAGGTGTTTGATTTAGTTGTGTTCATTAATTATGATTTTTTACTGCATATTCTTTGTAAACTTGAAGTCTTTTTTAAAATGCCTACGTTATTATAAAGGTATTTTTCTTAGATAGCTTTTAGGTGTTTAAAGTACAGGGACTGCATATGAGCTTATTTCATGACCGATCACAAGATGTAAGCTGTTGATATATTTTACGAACGGTTTATATATCTAATAAAATAATAATGTGAAATGATATTAGGGCCTAGTTAGATGAAAGCATCAAACCGTCGTAGACACTGTATAAGTGTATACGTTGTAATGAAATAAGGGAACCATAAGTTTATAGCACGTATCCTCTTAATTAAAACCATTACTTAATTTACTACGTGATGTATAAGTTCAGTTAAGACATGTTGATCATAGTTTAGTAATTACTCTGCACAGTTTGGTAAGAGGGTTGAAGTACTGCAAATTATATAACACATTGATGGTTTATTTTTTTTCTCCGTTTCTGGCATAAAATGGATTACCTCTAATGATTTTTTAAACTCAGACTGTGTGGGTGTGATATAATACTATTATGTGACATAAATTTGTAAAATGCTTGTAAGGCATTATCAAACATTCCGTTAGACATAAACTGGGTGTAAAGATTGAAATGTATATGACAGGCTTAGCACTATAAATAATCAAGTATACATAACAACTAATCCGTGAAGGCTGAATAAAATTGAATCTTAGTTAAATTACTACCCTTAATTAAATATGGCATCAGGACAAAAATTGAATATCATTAATATATATAAATGGGGCAAATTAAATACTAAATCTTTGATGAAATCCGCAAATCTAGCTATAAAAAGTCAACAACATATTAGTCGATATTATCTATCCTCAAAGGCCTGACCAATTTTTTAAGCACCACATCCTACTAACCATTCGGATTATACGCTTTTGTATTATTTTCTTTAGTGGTTATTTTATGGATGAAGCAGGTTATATTTATAGGATCTGCGTGAAAAAATAGTTAAAAACCATTTTAGAAAAACCACCCTTAGTACACTAGACCAATATTAAAACTTAAATCCCTCGGTCCCGGCACAGATTTATCTGATTACCAAACCCTTCCTTCAACTCTGACAAGACATCTTGTGAATGTGGGGAATGCAAGGCCTCCACCGTGGTTCGGATTCCACGTTAAACTGTAGGTCCTTCATTTCATCTCACAATCACCCTACCATTACACATTAGCGTTAGTGCGTATAACCCGAACGGGTAGTAAGACGCGGTGCTAATAATAATAATAATAATAATAATAATAATAATAATAATAACTTAAATCTCCCTGTCATCAGCAGTCTAGTCTACTGTACAATAGCACTCTAGACCAAGTGGAAACCGAATCAGGTGATCGAATTTAAAAACCATTTATAGTTCAAGAAGTATGCTACTATAAACTACCGCTAACACATTGTTTTAATAAATTGATGGTCATCTTGTTTTTTCCCCGGCCCCTTCTTTTATTATTACTTGCCTAGTCACTCTATGGCACTAGGAACTCGAAAGTTCATTTTCACACTTATGAAAGTATGCCAACTATCGTTATCTTGAGCTAGTTCTATCCAGTACACTTTATTACACCCTACAACTATATTGAACTGGTTCTATTCGTTCCAGCTAATTACACCGCGTCTCTTTCAGGTCCATTATAATCTTATACTCCCATCTACGTCTTGGTATTCCTAATGATCTCCTCCCACTGGGTTGGCCAGTCAGCCAACAAGTTTTAAAATCTCCCATTTGCACTGCATGTCCTTCTCACCGTTATTTACTAGACTTGACTATCCTAACAATGTCTTGTGATTACTAAAGGATATTTAACTCATAATTATGTAATCTGCTCCACTCTCCAGTAGCCACAACACTTTTAGGACCAAATATCTTTCTAAACACCTTGTTTTCGAAAACCATAAGTTTTTTTTGCCATCTAAGTGAAAAGACAATGATACGCACCCATAGATAGCAATCGGTAAAATTATGGTCTTGTATATTTTGAGTTTTTCAGTCCTTGATCTATTATTCTTTTGAACTAAAATAATATTTTTGTTATTTTTTCAGTAAATTTAGCTACATAGAGACTCCTCTGTCACATAATAATAGTAATACATTTTTGAGGAGAGATGTATAATATAGTGAGTTAAACTTAGTGTTTTTATAGTCTTTACTAGCAATCCCACCTGTCGTTTCCCGTGATCCACTGGGGTATTGTGTTAGAAATAGCCTAATTAAAAAGCTAGTTAAAAATCCTGCTTTGAGGTGCATTCGGACCCCCTCACGTACACGTTTGTAATGAGAAATAAATTAAATTTTCAAAATAAGATATAGCCTATGTTACTCGCTGATAATGTAACTTTATATTGGTGAAAGAATTTTTAAAATCGGTCGAGTAGTGTTTGAGTTTATCCATAACAAACAAAAAAACAAAAAATCAAATCTTTCCTCTTTATAATATTAGTATAGATATAGATAATAAAACCTTTTTTTTCGACCATAAAATAAATAATGTATTTCCTCATTAGATACGTTTATTAAGATATTATTCTCATAGCCAGTTCAATTATTTATGAAAATTTACCAAAGAGCATATTGGTATTTTAACAGGATACTTTATCTTAATTTAAAAAAAACAAACAAGTTTTAGGTTCCTTATCACAGATAGTCAAGAATTGTTTATATTACCACTTGTAATATTGGCAGATAAACGTATTTACTAAGCAATATTTAATTTATTTTGATCAAAATAAAGATAGTATACATATTCTATATACAATATTGACC
The DNA here is from genome assembly GCA_901482245.1 of Timema douglasi. NCBI lineage: Eukaryota > Metazoa > Arthropoda > Insecta > Phasmatodea > Timematidae > Timema > Timema douglasi. The sequence continues at coordinate 8,860 of CABEEJ010008920.1, forward strand.
TTAAATCGCCTTTACTTCCATAATACATTGAGTCATCGGTAGGAATATTATCCATCAATAGTGACAGCTACATATCACATGACTTACCATATTTAAATATGAAAGTACTTATAGTAACGTTTTAGCTATCAGATGACCAACATCGAAGCTCAGTTGGTAGCGTGTACATATAATAAACTAAGGGTCTCATGATTGATTCCTGACACGGTTGAAAAATATATAAATATATAATTAGTAAAATGTAGGTTTACCCTTTCATTGTCATTAATTAATGGCTGGGGCCTGGATGTTGTGTCTGGTCTAGATTTAAGTTAGTTTATTAGTCGTGTACTGATATGATCAGTTAGTTCAAAACGTGCACGTTAAAAACCTCAAATAAATGAAAAACTATCAAATACTCTTCTGCTATCAAATCCCCACTAAACATTGCACAGTATTCAATAGAGGACATTATTATATTATTTAAAACCCTTATTTATGTTGGATGGAAAAATAAAACTCCATGGTTGCAGCCCACGCTCGAGTTATACTGACCGAGTAGCCACCATCTGTTGGTGAATATAATGCCAATTTTGGTGGATATAGGGTGTCATGGTGTCAACACAACGAGTTCTCATACCGTTAATCTCAGTTTTATAGACCATTAGACAAATGAACCCTTCTAGCCCATCCATTCTGATCCTAATTAATAGAGCATATTATGAAAAATATTTGTTAATCAATATTATTCTAAATTGATATAAAGTGTAGCTCTAAGGTTTAGTTTATAGCTAACAACTTTTAACTACCTTGTCGTTATGCTTTTTAGAAGTCCGAGTCAAAATAATAAAATAATTATAATATAAATATAATAGTAATAACAATAATAGAAGCCACTGTAGAAAATATATGAGATATTTTGCAAATCTGATTAAAGCATCGAAGAGGACTGATCTCGGTACCTTACATGCTAAATTTGTTTGGGTGATAATAGTGATTAATGTTCTTAATGATATATCTGTGTAATGATTCTACTCATTGTATTGATTATAACGAACAAACACATTTATCAATATTAATTGTATCCACTAACAGCATATGCAATATGTTCTAGCACATTTGACATTATTTAAGTTATTTGTGTGTGAGATTGAAATGTTCTACCCGATGACAATTAATGAGTAAAGTTTAGCTGGTATAACTTTTGAATTTTTTTATATATCATATGATGTATTTTATAGAGTTGACATTTTGTATGGATATTATAGACTATTAAATTTTAATGAAAACGTTTAAAAATTTAAAAAATACAATATGGTGGAATCAACGTACAGGTTAACATAACACCAGTTTGGGTAAAATAGGTATTTGGAAAGTTTTGTCCTTGCTGTAATTTGTTTCATAGTTTAAAACAACGAGGAACAAACTTCACAACAAATCCGAAATTACTCCTGTCGGAGACAGACGTCGTTCGTAGTATGTTTATAATTATGATTTTTTTAAATTATTGTAATGGTTATATTGTCTTACTCTCATTAAATTTGATTAACGAACCTTGCAGAGAGGTTAAGGGCTAGTTCTTCGAAAGTAAAAAATAAAAGTAAAAGTATAATTAAACCTTTAATGGACAAGCTTTTTGCTAAGAGTTCAAAGTTTAATTATTCCGACACTCTTATTAGTTTCATTTTAATACTATTTTTCCACCTTAACAGATTTTTGTTTGTGTATGAATTAAAAATGTTACAAAATCACTCTTTCTAGATTTATTAAATGTTCCATCTCTTTAAATTAATGCAAACAAAACAATAAAAAAGTAAATAAATATAAAGTCTGTCATAAAAGTTAACAACATTTCTCGGTGGGTTTTTATGAAATGTATTTGAACAAAGTTTCATGCCAGCTACAAAATCATAGTTTGAAATTTTAAAATATTACCATGGTTTTTAAAGATATATATATATATATATATACATATAAACTAAATGGAATAGATAGGGTTTTATTTTCTTGTTTTATAAAAGTGTCTGAAATGAATTTTTCTATATATTTCTATTTGCAATATTTATCTAAACTGAACGCTTTCTCAACGGATGGACTATATTAAAATATGACTTAAATACTAACCTAAATTTGAGAACAAACACAAATTCCAGCCTCCCAACCAAAATTTCATCAATGGGAAAAATTAAACCTCAATATTTTGAAATTATAAATGTTTTCTTGCTGCGGAAGTAGAACCCAGAGCTTGTTTTATAGGGAAACATTATGAGGTTACACAGTGCTATAAGCTCTCTAATTTTAATTAATTAATATGTGTACGGGACATTTTTTATGATGAGTTTCAAATTAATTTCCCCATACATTAAACTAAAAATAGCCACAACATGTTATACGATTAAATCTTATTTCAATATTATAAAACAACTCAAAATTATTGTTGTTTACTTATCAAGTATTTTCTTTTGTTTCAGGAAGGAGATTATTTCACCCGTTTGAAGAAGGACTTCATAAAATTTAATAAGAATTTCGTTTCCAATACATTTGGTTTTATGCCATAAAAAAAGTTGTTTAATGTAAATGTTATTAATACAAATTATAGTTCATCTCATTAATTATGATGCCCAGTGGTAATGTAATATTTTTAGCTAGGTACCCCTATTCCCACGCACACAACAAAAATGGAATTGGTTTTTTTTAATGATGGTCTTTTAATAAAGAATATATAATTTACTGTTTAAACAGTGAATATAAATAACAAAGAAAAATAATAGCTTTGTGTTAGAATAGTTTTAGTATTAAAATGATTTATTTTGAATAGCCCAATATGAGACAAAAAATTAATAAATATTTCAAAAATGAAAATGATTGAAAATTCCAGTATTATAAATTAACTTAAAATATCGAATAATTACTTTTCTATATTAATACAGTTCTATAAAATATAGCAAAACCAATTGCATTAAAATGAAATATATGGCTGTTTTTACTAGAGTCAATTACATATTTGTATAAAACAAACAAACATTGTAACAACAAGTTTCTATTGTTTTATCACATTTTTCAATGTCATACGTTCACTTTGAAACCTTTGTCAACATATTTGTTTTTAATTTCATGTATCTTAGACTATATTTTCAGTAAATTGTATTTTCATAGATGGTGTTTACAGTAAAATATTGGTATGTAGTATACATGTAATGCCATTTCTCTTGTAAATAATCATGTTGATGCTATTCACTTGTTTACACATAGTTTCATTTAGTGTTAATAAAAATTTGTTGTGTGTATATCTGCATATTCCATAGCCATATTTCTGTGAATTTACAGTCTGTGTAGTTTTATTGACTATCTGTTATCTGATTTATAAGGGACAGAAGGGGTGAGGGTGGAGTCAAATGTTAATTAGGTTAGTCATTAAATAAAATATACCTTAATATACATATTAATCTAAACAAGACACTTTTTAATATTTAAATAAATATAATGTGCATTTACTTTATTAATATTTAAATCTCAAATAAAAAGTTGTTACAAATGAGAGTACATTAAAAAGTAATAGTTTGAAGAAGAATAGTAATGGTCTTCCAGCTTAGTATTTCCTAATCTCAACAATATTACACAAGCTTTTCAGAAGACTTCACTTCGTTAACCCTTGGTGCTGTTTTTGCTTCTCCTAATAAATAAGTTTGGTTTCAAGGGTCCTCATTACTTCTCTGGGACTCTACTTATCTTCTTTATTATGTTTGGTGTCAACGTTTCCTATTTCGTCCGTGTCTCGGTAATTTACGAGTTATATTCAGTTACTATCGACATTCTCTTGTTTCTCATCTCCAACCAATGGAGGACAAGCGTGACTCTAAGTATTTTATTTGAAATAACATTTCAACATTGACCCTCTCTCTTCAACGTCATACATCATCGCTATTCACACTCTCACAGCCTGACATTATTACCTAAAACCAAACAATATTTTCTTTCTCTCTCTCTCTCTCATATTCTTTTTTGTTTTATGATAAACAGAATTATTTAGGATTCCAATATAGACGGAGTTTTGTTTCATTCTCTTAAAAGTATCACAACCAAGTAGACTGAATTATTAGGGCTATCGTTCAACAACTTCTCTAAAATTCCGATTATATAATTAAATGATTCACCGAGAGAATTTTAGTGAATATGATAATACATTTATTAATCTTGTTAATTAATTATAGTACCACGGTACTACGGTGCCTTGTAGATTTTAAGAGATTGAAAACTGCAGTATTTTTTATGAAGTACCCGAAACTCCAAAATAATATACAAAAGTCATGGTTTTAGGTTTTCTAAATAAAAATTTTAAGGATTTGCTATGCTTGAATGTAGGTAAACAAGTTAATAATCTTTGCTGTGTATCATATATATCCCTTTTAGTATCTTCTGCGAACAAAGGAGTCCCTGCGATCGTCTCTGATTGTTAGGAACGTGTTTTACACTTTTTGTTGGCAATTTAGCTATTGTACCAATCATTATGAAATATACATGGAAAATATAGAAGTATTAGAAGAAACGGTAGCAACCAGATAAACTAAATAAGGAAATTCGTAGAGTGATAAAAGATTTACTGGAAGCTCCAATAAAACAATACATGGAATTGCGGAAACAATTAGATTATCTGTGCTGAGGAAAGTGATTGACAACGTGATGAGCTTTTTACCTGACGTCCAGTGGAGCTCATCTGAGAGATAATATCTTCAAAAAGTGAAAAATTGTACCATTTAGTTTGCTCTTATTTAACTAGTGAAAATTTATTTTTTAATTAAAATGGTTAATTTGCAAGCAAGTAACTGTCTAATTGTTTCAGACCTACCTTTTATGATCAAAATTAACCTCTAAATTAAGAATGTTCAATGTTTTTCTTAAAAACGTGCACAACAAATAACCTTCAGCAACTTTATGAACAAATATCTACCAACATAATTACGCCGAAAGGAAATTTTCTGTAAGTAGTTAATTTTGTAAAATGCTTCGTTCAAACTTATTCTATTAATAAGTAAATGCTCCTGTTTTTATGAAATATGCAATAATTAAAGATACATTTACAACAAAAGAAGAAGAAGGTATAAACATTTTTCAAAATGGCTGACTTCTCTTTAATACCTTATTAAAGTAAAGGCCTTGTGATCGACATTCCTCTTTACTGCAGTTTCGTGAACCATAGAGATGATAACGTTCCCAAAGCCTTCTCTGAACATACATTTCTAATTTTCTGTAATATTTTTAAACCTTTAATTTCAAACCCTAGAAGAAAACCACGTTTTCAGTCTTTCTAGTGTTCTTTTAACAACCTCTAACAGAAACACGCCCACACAATGTTTTGAAGCAATTTTCAGTGTAGCTTCATCATTGTTAAGTATAGTCACAAGTCTTTCAAGTTTTACTTCTACATAAATGAAAAACAAAATTTCTCTTTCCTTCCAACATGCTGATGACAAAGAGTGCTCATTATCGTTAGTTAACACTGCTGATGTCAAATTAAAGCACCAGTTCGTGAAACCTCTCACAGAGAGGACTCATAGACTTCATATAGTACAATTCTTTGTCATCATTTTGTTCTTGTACGAGGCAAAATACAGCGGCAGCAATATTTAATAGGAGATAACATTTATGGCTTAGACCACACTACTTTATCAGATATATTTGAAAAATGTACTAAGGAACTTAACTGGTTTACTTGTGGGCTAAAAAATTGATTTATAGCTGGATAGCTAGCAATCTACTATTAAATTAATTTACTATTTTTTTATAGCTGTATAGTGAAGTTTTAATTGCTACAGTTTTAAAACTTGTTATAATTATAATATGTGTATCAAAATCATTTTTTTAAATGTTAAGTGTACTAATTATCGCACATTTATAAAGTACCAATTTAAATGTTATGTTCACGATGGATAAATGTGCTAAAAACCAAAAAAATATTTAACGCACTCTAAATTAATTCTTCTAAAATAATTGTTATTTCACATCAATTTAGTATTTGAATCTTTTTATGTTACGAACAAACTAAAAAACTCAATTATATATCTGATTCTATATGTTAATAAATAGTAATATAATTTAAATCATAAATGTTACGTAACACTTTGCACCAATTAAGCACATTATTAAAAATAGTTTTAAAAATGGAGCTGATTGTATTTTTATATTCAATTTAAAATCCTACCTCTAATAGATTAAAAGTTTTTGATAATATTTATCTAATCATTGATAAGACTATTTTTCTCTTCATGCATGTTTTAGTGCACGATTTAAAACAGTGGATATAATCTCTTTTCTTTTAAATTGTTATTTTGAGTTAATGAAAAACAACCACAAATTAGTTTAACTAGTGATAATATATAACTATGGAAGCAACATTAATTGATAAATACATATACTATTACTCTCTAAACGAAATTATAATCTGATTTTAAAAAATATATCACTTAATAGCTCAAATTTAACTCTGTTTTTTAGGAATCGAAATTATCAACTCTTCTAAGAGACGTGACAAATTTTACGAGGTTCTTATCCGAAACAACTTCGTCGTTGTTTGAAAGGTTCCACGATGCTTTTTAGCCGTCATAACCCTGAGGTTGATATTGAGCGTCGTAGTCTCTTAATAAAAGAGGGAATATAATGAGATGCCATAACCCCAAGGGACCAAAGGGGACACTTCCAGATATAGTTTTTAGGAGACACTCCACCCTTACTAGCCCACTTTCTTCCGACCTCTCCATCTTCCAAGCTCCATCAGCTCATTTAAGTAGGGTAGTTCAACTTCACTTGCTCATCTTCACATTTCATGCTGTTTTAATGGCCCTAGCAACGGCTGCTGATTAGATGAGAGAGAGGTTGGTACTCAATAATCTTCCTTTTTTATACATCCCTTGTGAGGAATTTAGTTTAGTGGTGATCAAGTAAGTTTTAAATTATGTTTAACATTGTATTTTTTGGGTCTAAAACGTATTCTCTTAATTTACAAGACCAAAAAATATTTAGGGTTTTTGAAAATAAGGTGCTTAAGAATATGATTGAAGACAAAAGGTAAAAGGTAGGTAGTTAGTGGATTATGTAACATAATTATGAGTTACACACCATGTACACATCACAAGACATCGTTAGGATAATCAATTCTCACAGATTATGCTGGGAAGGACATGTGGCTCGAATGGGAGATTCTAGAATCTTGTTCAGCAAGCCCAATGGGAAGACCTAGACGCAGATGGGAGTATAACATTAGAGTGGACTTTAAAGATACAGTGTGTAAGGAGGAGGACCTGATAGAGGTAGCTCAGGATAGAGATAGGATGTAATGACGTGGACTGGCTAGAACTGGTTCAAAATAGGGGTAAGGTTTAATGAGGTTGACTGGAAAGAACTAGCTCAAGATAGGGATAGGATGTAATGAGGAGGACTGGATATAGCTAGCTCAAGATAGAGATTTGTGGCGTACTTTAGTAAGTGCGGCAATGAACTTTCGAGCTCTTAATTCCATAGAGTGAGTAAGTAATTAGTTGTTTATTTTGGGGTGCGGGGGTTTAATTGTTTGTACGCTCACGAATAAAACAACATTTGTTTTGAAATAATTAATATCAGGGACCTTTCTTAACATTTATATTGCTATGAAAATCTTTTAAATTAGCTGTTGAAGTTTATTAAAATTCCACTTCCACACGATTAAAACTTGAAAAATATTATACTTGTTTTATATACCAATGAGAACCTTAGAGAAGGTCTCTAAAAATGTGTTACTTAGAACTCAAATTTGTTAACCAAGATATTTGGTTGAATACCATTCAATATTCAGTTGAACATACTTAGGAAGACACATCTCATTAAGTTTTTCACCTTTTTGACCAGATAGGGTTTGATTACATAATATTTTAGTTACATAAAATATACATTTTATTGTAATATAATTTTAAAATGATAACATAGTTTTGACACCCAAAATATCATTACACTCATTTGAATAAGCCAAATTGTTTCATTTACATATATTTGAAATATACTTTACATGCATAGCATTATTTCAGAAAACTTAACTGAAAATTTCAAATTAAACTTTTGAAAATTATTTCATGTATCTGAAAGTAAATTATAATTATAAAAATATAAATGTATTTTTATTTAACCCAATATTTATGTTTTTTTATTTGTAAAAATCTTGTATTATAATGATTTTATTATAAATTGAGTTAATTGTATAGAGTATATTAAAACTATATTATATGGGGTAGAAGTTGAATTTAAATTAAACATTTAAAACAGGTTCTGGTTTATCAATTTTATCACTCGAAAAATATTGCGAAAATAACGGATTATATTTTATTTATTTGATAATAAGGCATATTGTGATAATCTTTATAAGTGATGATAGTTGAAATGACATTGGCAGTTTGAAATCATATTGTTTTACTATGATTCCAAAATATTAATAATAATGTTGCTTGTAAACAATTGATCAGACAATTTATTTCACTAGCGGACATTTTAAATTATCAAATAGGAAGATATATTTGTTCATACAAATAGTAAATTATTTTATTTACATTAAAGTAGAACACTTTAGATATAAAATTAAAGCTTCCTATTTATAATTGGTTTTAAATCTTCTGTTTATTTTGATTTCATAGACGCTAATATATATATATATATATATATATATATATATATATATATATAGTTTAATTAACAAGTTTACCAACCAATTTTTATATAATAACAGTAGCTAAAATTTGCAGTCAGTAATTTAAATAACACTTAGAACCGACAAATACTTAAATATTTTTTCAATTGATTTTAACATTAATCTATAAATATTAATTACTTTTTTGCAATAATTATTTACTAAATTGAATGGAAACAATGTTTCTTTTAGATTAAATGGAATGAAATAATCTCCTTTGGTATGTGAAATAGTAAAAGGTATAATTTTAATTAAATATATTTGAACTCTTTTTAGTCATAATTGTTAATTTTATTGTTCAAAACACTACTAGAAGAATATATTTATTACATATAGTGTATAAGAAAAACATATAAATACATTTTTTAAATAGTATGTATATATACATATTGTATTTGAAAGGAAAGCATAATTTAAATTTAATATATATATGTTAAATATTTATAGATGGTATGAATACAAATTTACAGAAACCATATTTTTATGTGAATTATTATTTGTTATCTCCTTGTGAAAATTGTTGACGTCCACAAAAACAACACTTGTCGATGTGAATAATGAGCCCCTTTTAAGCTATGAGACGTACAACCAAGTTGAAATCAGCTAAAATCTCAACAGGCATAGCTTAGATGATGTCTTCAGGTGTTATTTTTGTTCCGTATTTGTGACAAGGTTATTATTTGAGACTTAATGCTGTTAAAGAAAATTGTTATGTACGTTACTTGTATTGTCCATTAAACTGTATTTATTCATGTATACATATTTATGCAAATGTTGTAAAGATATTAAAATAAATATACATAATATGTGTATAGATTAAAGTGTTTACTTTGTGGTTTCATTTAATTAATTATTTAATGGTAATCTATAATTAAAAATGTAATGATTTTGTCTCACTTTTTTTTTAACCTATTCTCCACTCCCCCTTCATATAATAACATATAAACATTTATTCAAACCCCTCATCCCTTTATTATGCAGCTTTTCACATCAAGAGTAAACATCATTATTTTAAATGACAGTATTTGTGAAACTAAAAGAGAGACTAAAATTTAATATTTCTCAGAATCAATTTTAAATCAAGATTATAAATTATTTAAAAGATTTACATAACAATACTTTATCATTATTATTTATGATTTAACTGCATATGGAGACAAGTATCTGGAATTATGACAGTCCTTTAATTTCTTAAATCATTATTACAACGTACATTTCTTCCTTTTTTAAACATTATAATTTAAATATAATATTAGTGCTACGTAACGTAGCTTTTAGATGTACGTACTTTTCTCCATGTGACACTACGTAGACATTATATCCCCCATCAGCTTGATTTACGAACGACCACTTATTTATATACTAGCCAGTCTTCCGATTGAAGCACCATTTTTGAGATTTTTTAAATATATCACATATCATCTTAAGATTTTTACATGCCAAAGAGCCAGTTTTTAAGTTTTCACTTTTGTCAAAAGGTGTCAGTTAAAAAAAATCTAACTAAATAAATATAATTTTTGTCAGCAATTTTATGTTTTCTAAAATGCTCACTATCCTTAATGTGATAACCTTAACTACTAAAAACCATTATGTGTTATCAATGAATTGTTCTTTATTATTATCATTTTACACACATATATTTAGGAAGCTCATCAAGTAAAAAAATGTTTTGTTGATTTAGGCTAACATGGTTTGTTAAAAAAATAGGGACTAGCTATGAAGCATATCATAGAAAAAAAAATCAAATATTCCGCTCTTCAGTATTGACCATGTTTGAATATCAGCAGCAAATATATTAATTCTTTGCTAAATTTTTTTGAGTATATCCCATTTTCCCTGAAGGATTGGAAGCTTACTTTGACAAAATACATTATATTTCTGCTAATAAGATAGGGCCCTACTCAGATTGGTTAAGGAAAAACTGTTTATTTTTCAGGGAACAATCAGAGATTACAGCCAGCATCCCGAATAACGTTGCAATATTTTAATACCTCAACTGTGTAACTTTATATATATGAATTAACTTGTAAAACAGTCTCTGGTAACTGAGAACTGAGAACTAATAAATATACATATATATGTATATTTAATATATATATATATATAAAGTTACACAGTTGAGGTATAAAAATATTGCTACGTTATTCAGGATGCTGGCTGTACACACACACACACACACACACACACACACACACACACACGCGTATATATATATATATATATATTTATTAGTTCTCAGCTATCATTTATCAGAGACTGTTTTACAAGTTAATTCATATTTTTTGGTTGATTTTCCTAAAGTAATTAATAGAAGGGTAGTTTACGTAATGACAAATGTTAAGAAAGAATATATTTTTAATTCTACAAAATAAATCATTTAAGGGTACTTTACCAATAAAATTTTTAAATTGGTTTAATAAAGCTTAAATATACTATATGCTATGTTGGTACGATTGTGTTATATCATATATATATATATATATATATATATATACATATACACTGGTTATTTCTAAATTCCCTGTCCGATTATTTTAAACCACAGCTGTGGGCAGGAAGAAACAGAAAATCATGGTAACAAAATGTTCGGAAAAGTGATCTTGCACTACTAAATTAAAGTTGAATTTGGACGCAAAACGCCAGGCATAGCCAGATGTAAGTACAATTTGCATATAATATGACGGACAGAGGTCTCCGGTCACGAGCAAAGTGTTTGAAGGGTGAGTGCACCTGAAATAAAGCCTACGCCTACTGTTGTGACCGGGTGTATACAATTACATCGCATGTCCATTACAACGCGTTTATGCTACAAATACATTGCAGGTCCATCATCAAGTTGGTCCCCGCCCCCCTCCAACACTTTACATACAGTTAACCATACTCTGACGTACAACCAATAGGAATATAAGTTCAACTGAGTCCCCTTTGGAGGGGGAAAGATTATAGCTTGCCAGAAATCGAATGTCCTTAAATAACCTAAGGACTTGAAGTTGTAAATTCAAATTTCTGTGGCGCAACGAAAAGCAAATATGAAATAATAAAATAAGAATATAGTCTACAAATTAAAAATATCCCTTTTTAAATAGACAATATTTTCCAGAGAGTTAAACGAAAAATTATGGTGTATTTATTTTAGGAGTAATGTAAATCTAGTTGCCTAGGCATCTCAGTTATGGTAAATATTGTTTAAGTTTGGTTTGAGTTACAATATTCTTTCAACCATCCCCGTCTTCAAAATGAGAATCAGAGGGGAGAGTCAGGCCCACTATCCTTTCAACCAGACCTACCTTCAAAATGAGAATCAGAGGGGAGAGTCAGGCCCACTATCTTTTCAAACAGACCTACCTTCAAAATGAGAGTCAGAGGGGAGAGTCAGGCCCCCTATCCTTTCAACCAGACCAACCTTCAAAATGAGAATCAGAGGGAAGAGTCAGGCCCACTATCCTTTCAACCAGACCTACCTTCAAAATGAGAATCAGAGGGGTGAGTCATGCCCACTATCCTTTCAACCAGGTCTACCTTCAAAATGAGAATCATAGGGGAGAGTCAGGCCCACTATCCTTTCAACCAGACCTACCTTTAAAATGAGAATCAGAGGGGAAAGTCAGGCCCACTATACTTTCAACCAGAACTACCTTCAAAATGAGAATCAGAGGGAAGAGTCAGGCCCACTATCCTTTCAACCAGACCTACCTTCAAAATGAGAATCAGAGGGGA
>CABEEJ010008921.1:0-21250 GCA_901482245.1 Timema douglasi
GGAAGGGTTTGGTAATCAGATAAATCTGTGCCGGGACCGAGGATTGAACCCCGGCCGCCAGCACAGAAGTTTGACACCTTACCCCTTGACCGCCAGGTCACCTTTATCGTAATAGTTAAAGTTTTTGAACCCCCGCCGGTTTTTTTTCCGTTCATGTTTTTATACAAGAATATATTTCTTGCCGACATAATAAATGAAGAAACGGCACGTAGCACGTCGTTCTCCATGGCTGAAAGTTGTAGACTGGTTAACAATAGAATGAGTATCAGGATGTTGGCCAAACAAGTTGGAATAAATAAACGCGGGTTATTTCTTCCAATACGCTGGCTCCAATCATGTTGTTGTCCAACTTGTTAAATAATAAACTAGACTTAAGCATTTAATACGATCCCATTGCGTTTACATATAAATAAAACGTTAATGAAATGAGTTAATTTCACCTTTTTTTTTAAGGGTTTGACCTTAAATGTAAGGTTCATAAACATTTACGTAGACGCGCCTATACCTTTGTGCCCCATTTGAAGTTAACCATATTTTAAAATTGAAAATTATTTATAAAACAACGTGGAATTTCATGACGTCTGCAACGCATTTCATATCTCCTATAGACGGCCAATGTTAGCCAGTTCTGACTATAAAGTAATCCTCAATAAAGAAACTCATATTCAAGTAATTATTTTTTTTATAATCCATTTACTTCTTGTGAGGCCAAACGCAGTTTTCAGAAAAAGAGATCGTGGGGCACATTTTCTGTTTGTGGTAGTTTCACGTGTCTTGCGGAGACTTTTGTTGTTGCTTCGTGTCTGGGGGATTCCCGCCATGTGCGTCTGACACAAAGAGAGGTGGTGGAGAGAAGGACTTAGAGGGGTTGGGGGAGGAAAAACAGCCACACTCTCTGCTTTTGATATGTGTGCTTTACACACGCTATCGCGATGCGCACTTCACTTTCTCGTGTGTGAGAGAGAAATATGTTTGTATATGTGAGTGTATGTGTGCGCTCTCACTTTAGAAGGCACTCACGCGAAGAACAAACCACCGTTTTTCTTCAAGAATAGATTTGTTGCAAGAATAAGAGGAAGAAGACGAGCATATTTCCCCCCTACTCCTCTGTGTCTACTTTCTTTTCCAGACGCTCTTGGAGCTTTGTTATTTGGTAAGTAGGAAAATAAGTCAGAGGGAGGGAGGTTGGGTGATTCATTTGTTTCAGAGATTAACTGACACTTTATGGTAACAATTTGTTTTAGTAACATTGTTAATAAATGGAGTAAACTAAGAATAATAATAAGAATTTAGAATAAACATACATGAATTGGTATGGAAGGAGCTAGGAAAATCACTTAGGAAAATACGCCATATTAGATGAAGATGAGTTTTGAACCCTGAGGCAATGAGAGAATTGTTCTAGAAGGGAGTTATTTTTATGGTTTTAATTTTCACGCTAGTGTGGTTGAAATTTGTACAAACTACCCTTCTAGTATCTACCCTTTAGATTTTGAATTAAGTCATTGCTAGATTTTTGTTAATCCGCTCTGAATTGAATAAAACACCGTAATAGTTGCCACCTGAACAATATATTTTCTGGTGACCTGGTGGTCTAGGGGTAAGGTGTCGGGTTTCTGTGCTGGCAGCTGGGGTTCAATCCTCGTTCCCGGCACAGATTTATCTGATTACAAAACCCTTCTTTCACCTCTGACAAGACATCTTGTGAATGTGAGGAATGCCAGGTCTCCACCGTGGTTCGGATTCCACGTTAAACTGAATCACCCTACCATTACACATTAGCGTAAGTGCGTATAACCCGAACGGGTAGTAAGACACGGTGCTAATAATAATAATAATAATATATTTTCTACCAATAGACATTTATCTTTTGTGGTGGTAGATCCACTAACAAATTGTATTTTGTATTACCTGTACGTGCTATACGCATAACTACATCAATGGGGTAGGGGATAAGGAAATCAGAATTGAAAGAAAATGTGATTGCTTTTCAAGCCAGGTGTGTGGAAAACTATATTGGAAAAACCACCATGGGTACAACCGACCAAAATTCACAGCTCAATCTTCCCGTCACTGAAAAAACCAGACTGGACAAGACTGATGCCTTTATGAATATAGCCCGAACGGTAAGCAAGAAGTAGTGCTAGGGAAAAAATGCGTGGAGATGGATTTAATAACTTTTCTTAGCTGTCGGCTATGTCCATTTGTAAGAAAATTATGGCTGGTGCTACTAGGTATAAAGTCGAGAATGACTGACGCCACCCCAAACGTGAACTGAAGGACCCTATTTTTTTATTATTATAAAAGTTTTAAAGGAATAAACTCTGTCGGTTAGTGAGGTTCAATCAGGTGTTGATTCCCACGCAAAACCTCGGGGTGAACCGGCTCTTTATAACCCTCCCCTACTGTACATCTCTAATAGATATAAATAATATCCTCTGGCTACTGCTACTTTGAAAATTATTCTCACTACGGGACTTGCTGTGGGAAAATCATCACATCAAAATACATTGCAATATTATTAACTAGAATTATATTTGCCCTTGTGTCCATTTATTGTCCATTACGTTTCAAGTTTAAAACAAGTGTGTTTGTGTTGCAAACCGTATTGTGTTATTGTGTTTTTTCTGCTAAGTGCATTTGTGCTGTGTTCTATATAAGCTAGTTTTAGAGTGTTCTCTTCGAGTGTATGTATGTTGTGATTTGTGGATTTTGTGTAAGTATATTTATGTTATGTTATGTTTGAGTAAATTTGGGATGTGTTCTATTCGAGTGTATTTGTGCTGTGGTATAAGTAACTGATTTGGTGTTGTTTTTGTCTGTGTTAGTGTATTAGTGTCGTGGTCTGTGCGAGGGCTTTTAGATGTACTTTACATGCATACGTACTGTACATACATAATTAAATACATACATGTGTACATAGATCCCTTGCGGAATAGGAAAAAAACTGTATATATAGCTCAAAAACTTTGTATTAATCCACCCTCACTAACTTTTCCCACACTTAATACATATTCACTTAGTCCGTACTCCCTCCACTTCAAAAATATCTATACATAGAATCAAACATGTTCTTTTATTTTTTAAACTCTTAATGTTACTCTTTTCTACGCATTCATCTACAATATCTAGCCACGTCTTACATGAGATACCCCTTCCTTTTAATCCATAAACTATAACATCATATATTTGCATCATCACTCGATCCACACTCATCTTCTCAACATACCCAAAACAACGTAAAATATTTCTTTCACAATGACCTATTGGATTCCCTTTCAAACCAAACTCTTTCTGCACCCATTCATTACTGCCTTCCCATACAATATTGTTCACGTACATTTCTTAGATATCCCATTCCAACCACATTAAACTTACTCTAGTGTTTCTCCTGACAAACCCAAGCATCACATACATACACAAAGGTTGAATTTAGCTCACTTTTATATAGTGCTATTTTTGCGTCTTTCGATACTACGTAGTTCTTTGCAATAGTCTGCATGCATCAAACAAATCTCCGAGATGCATTCACCTGTCTCTCTATTTCAGCATCCATCCTCCCATTTTTTTAAATTATTCTACCCAAATACACAACATTAGACACTTGTTCTAAAAGATTTCAATTTATTTCAAGCTGACAATCATTTCCTTAACCTCACTGATCAAAACTATCACCTTAGTTTTGGAAACATTTATCCGAAGAGTTATTATGTCTGTCACTGCATTTAAATGACTTAATTCATTCTTTATGATACTTTCATTCTCAGCTATTAATAAGCTACCAACTACATCTAGCAGAAATCTCACATTCACACTACTGCGTTTTCACAAGCTTCCCTTATACATTTATCCATAAATACATTAAACAACTATAAAAACATAGCACAGCCCTGTCTAACACTGTGTTTAATATAAACAATGCATTCAAAGCTCCAACCACCCTATCGTATGTTTTACTTCCATCATACAATGCCATAATTGCGTTTACTAACCATTCATCCACTCCATACTCTCAGAACATTTCGTGGCATACTCTTATACAGTATACCCGATCATACGCTTTTCCCAGATCAATAAATGCACAACACACTTTTTTCTTTCCTATCATACATTTCTCACTCACTTTTTGCAATGCACATATACGCACTCTACCTGGTATGAAACCACGATGCACTACCCAAATATTGTATGTAGTTTTTTCACGCATCATATCAGAACTCTCCCTAAAACTTTGCATGGAATACTCAACAAACTAATTGCCCTAAAATTCCTACATTCACTTTTACTGGATTTGACTTTGTACAAAAGAACAATGACCGCATTCTTAGAGGCATTAAGAACATTATAAATTCTAGAACACACAATGAACAATTCACTCAATCTGGCAAGTTTTACCATGCCCCCATACTTGATCATTTCGCTTATGATTCCATTTACCCCCACATCTTTGCCATTATTTAACACTTTCATAGCTTTTAAGTTTTAACACCTCAAACTCATTAATTATTACACTCGTCATAACATCTTCTCATTGTTCTTCTCCTTTCTCTAAGTATTTACCATATAGTTGCTCAAAATACTTCCTACATCACTCTCTAATACTTTTTACAACCCAGATCATATCCCCATAATTATTCTGAATGTCTAATATATTTCCTTGCCCGCCTTGTTTCGTTCTCTTTACCCACATCCAGAACCTATTCTTAATTCTTTCAAAATAATTCTGCATATTTCTTCCTTTTATTCTCACTTTCTTTCTACTCTCCTTTACTACTTCCTTTGCCTGCATATTTTTACTTTTGTATATGTTCCACAACTTCTTACGTTCTGTTTCACTCTTCACAGCAATAATTGTGATACCTCCTACCCCGCAGTGCTCAGGGAAGGATATGGTAGACAATTGAAACTTGGCAGGGAGCTAAAGGGATCACTCCAAATAATATTATACTAGTCTAAACATTCCAAATTTTAAAGTGGGACTCGAGTAAATAGGGGAGGTATAGCAGAAAAACTTTTAGATATGGTAGAAAATTTAAATTTGACATACAGGTAGAGGTACAACTCTAGATTGTAACAATACAAGGGTTGTATTTTACAATCGAAGCCCCGCCCAACCCGATGCTGCATAGACTATCGTCCGATTCATACTACCCACTCCAAGAAACGTCAACATTTATTCAAATCACCTACAATAGTATTCTTCACTATTGTAGTTCCATGTCACTTCAAGCAATATGCAAACAATATATTTCAATATAATTCACTATCAACTCTCTACAGTGTAAACTGTTCATATACGGACCCTCTGGATAAACTGGCTTGCACAGCCTAGTAACCTGGCTGACTTCAAAACGTCCTAAATCGAGGAGCGGGGCAACCTTGTCTTGATGTATCAACACTCGATGTCCCGACCTGGCTGACTTAGATGCATCTGATGGGTGGTATTCCTACACCCTGGCGAAAATAGTACGTGGACATGAACACCCTCTGTGAGTGGGTTGGAGCAACCATCCATCACCTGTTCTCTGACGTTAGCAGCCAATCTGTCAAAAATATGTTTGACAACAAATCCGAGAAGCGTCTATACGAAGCGGGGTGACCAATCATCGACCTACAAGCAAGTTGGCGTACATGCTCAGGAAGGCATGCCCCTCCACGCTGCGACATCACCGGCTTAAAATGGATTATTCCGACCCTAATACCTACGCAGTTAGATCACTAACAAGCATGAATAGGGGGAAGATAATATTTGACTTTTGAATTTGGCGCCATAGAGGATGGACCTTTGTTAGATTTATTAATATTCGACTTTTTAACTAGTCATCATCAAGGATGGACCTCCGTAATTTTTATTTGTAATGTACTTGTGAAATCGACGCCATGATGGATGGACTGTGGTTATTATTTTATATAGTCAGGAGACGATTTCCAAAAATCTAGACACTGTGAAGGAAAGTTATAATACTCTGTAAATATTTTTTTGTTTGAATTATGGAACTTGAAACTATTAAATTTTGTTATAGTCGAAACAGGCTGATATTTGTTATTAGATATGGGCATTATATAAATGCTATTTTCAAACTAAAAATAACTTCTGTTTCGTGTCGCCACTTAAGGGCTTGTTTCTTAATGTTGTAAGTAAATTATCAATGTTTGCTGTTCTAAATTAACGAAATATCAATTAAAATATATTAAAATTATGTATCTTAATTATCTGGACTATTTTTATTATCCTAGCTTTTGCTGTTGTACATTTACATTCATTTATATACATTTCAATATTTTGTGTAACGTTAATTTGGCTATCCGTTGCATATATTTGAAATTTGGCAAACTTCTAATGTTCTTTAACTTAATATTAATTGTTAGGCTTTGTTTTGTATTTGAACGATGCCGATTAATGTAGTCCCGCGTGAGTTTACATTAGGTAAGAGGTGTTAAACTCTCGTGTTTGTTTTCGTAATGTCTGTAGATATTCAGACGATCTTGTAACTATTTAGAAAGGCTCTTCAAGCTTTTAATTTTTTTCTTGAATGGATTGTTTATTTACTGTTATTAATAGCTGTATTGTTATAATGCTAACTTGGTCTAATTATATTAATATTCTTTGGCATTAATGTAATCAACTATATTTTTCTTCGTTCTACTAGATAAATTAAGAGTTTAAGGCCACTAAAATTACTGTTTGTTATTTTTGAATGAATTAAATTACTCTTTACATTTTACTCTTGCTTATACTGTTTTCTCTTTAATATTATTATGTTAGTTGACTCCCTCTTATCCTTGTAGTATTTTCGTAAGTGGCCTATTGCTACGAGGTAAGGATCAGAGAAAGAGGGTGTTACAAGATAACCAAATAAGTATAAAAATTGAAATTTCTAAATGATAGCTATAAAAATGGGGAGGGGGCGGGGTAAGGGCTTAAAATTTCCAAAATTAACAGAAGCAATTACTTCCCAGTAGAAAAACGAAATTTTGAAAGAAAGTTAAGGACCACTCCAAATAACTATAATCTTGATATTTTAAATTTTAAATGGGATCCCGGACAAATAACGGTAGAGGGAAAATAAAATTAAAATAAACCTTTTAATGTGCTGGAAATTTTTAATTTTGCAAGCAGCTATAAGGAATTTTCAAGATAATCAAAAAAATCTTAAAAATGTTAATTCATAAATGGGAGTTAAAGAAATGTCGGGGTAGAGGAAGCTAAGAATTTTCCAAATTAATACATTCAACTTATAGGGAGAGACCATTCCAAAAAACATACAAATCAGAACATTTTAAATTAAAAAGTAATACTCCATAAAATATTGGATGGAGGCAGTTATGGGGGATTAATAGGGGGTGGATAGGTAAAAAAAAGGTGAAATAGAACATTTAAATTTGTCAGGAATATAGAGGGATCACTTAAAATAACAAAATGAACGTTAACTATTGATTATTTCTAAAAGGGGGCTGGTGAAATTGGTAAGCTTAATATTTTCAAAACAGAAATAATAAACTAACTCTCCCGTTGTTAGAAGATTTATATTTGTCAGGTGGGTAAAAGGTCTACCTTAAAACGAATAAATGTTTGAAAAGTTTAAAATTTCAAAATAAGGCACGGAAAATTGGGAAGATAAGCCTCCTCAAAATGTATAAATATAGTCAACATTTTTAGTACGGGGGAGGGTATGAAAATTAAATTTTGCATTTCAAAATTGAGGCCCAGAAAATGTAAGAGAATAAAAGGTTATACAATTAATATATAACAAACACTATTTTCAATTTATTTAGAAATTTAATTTGGAGTTGCATGTAAAAACATGTAAAGTAACGAAATAAGTTTTAACACTTAAATATGGAATATGATGGCTGTAAAGGAGGGAAGAGTAAGTTGACATCTTTCCGAAATAATACAATTATAAAATATTATTGTTGGTATGGAAGAAAATTAGAATTTGCCAAGTTGGTAAAAATACCACTCTACAGAACCATAAAAGCTGGAATTTTCTTAATTTTAAAATAATATACTGGAAAATATTGGGAGTGAGGGGCTAAAATATGTCCCGAACTGATAGAAAAAGATTCTCGATATAGTGGAAAACTTTCACTTTGTAAAGGTATAAGAAAAATGAACAAATTAATTCAAAAACAAAAGTTTCCTTAAAGAGGATCTACTATCATCGCGAGTGCATAGATAAAAGTTAAATAATTGTTTAGCTCCTATCTTGATACTCAATATTTAATAGATGTATGCAACAATATATATTACTTTATTAATTTATCTTATGATCGTGCCCAGGCAAATATTGTGTTGTAAATGGATTGCGTTTGTTTGTACAATAATTTCATAGACTTGGTAATATTTTGTTTCAAATATTTGATTTATTTTTAGCTTAGTAACTGTAATAGTTGGTTTGAGGTTTACATAGTTAGCCCAGCATTTACCACGAAGGAACTATTAAAATAATGGCAGCCATTGTTGGATGTCCTAATTTTATATAGTTTGATACCTCCTACCTGTGAGAAAAACTGGCTATAATGCTATCTACATTTATAAAGAAGTGAAAATATGATTACGGTCATTTGTTATCTGCTTGAGGTTATTTAAGATTTGACCCGCCTCGGTGGCGTGGTTGGCTAACGCGCTAGTCATGTTGAGCTTGACTGCTGAGAACGGGGAGATCAAGGTTCGAATCTCGGTCGGGTGAACTGGGGATGGTTTGTCTTAAATGGTTTTCCGCTCTCCCTCCACGCAAATGCGGGTTCACTTCCTCTAATTCAAACTTCCCAATTCCTAATCCATTAGCGTAATTAGTACTTAAAGCGTATAACCCGGATGGTTAGTAAGACGTGGTGCTAATAAATAATAATATTTAAGGTTTGTGATCATCTAATCTATACGTGCTGTGATCTGNATATATATATATATAGTATTATCATTAATGGTATTTTTTGTTTGTTATGTGTTATTATATTTGGGTTTGGTTCCTTATTTTTGTTTGATTTGTCAATTCGTTTTACTACTATTTCTGGTTATTAACATATTTTTGTGTAGTTATGTTTGTGCTATGTTCTGTTAAAATATAATCGGGCTGTATTATGTGTAAAGGAGTTTGAATATGTTCGTTAGGTATAAATTGGTTTTAATGTTTATAATTATTATTGGTCTAATCTTAATTATATAAATTGTTTATTTACCATTTAATTATTTTAAATCTTGATTACTTAAACTAATTGTTTTTTCAATAAACTATTTAGATTTTCAGTAATAGATAAACACCTTGAAAAGTATAGAGCCATCATTAAAGTAAATTTTAAAAAATATAAGTAAGTAAATAAATTATTAAAAACATTAAAACATAGTCTTTATACTCTTTCTAAAATTTTGTAATTCATCTTTAATTGTATTTTGGTTTTATAAATTTGTTATTGTTTCTGATTACAAAGGAAATGAGTTTCGTTATTTTATACAGATAGTTTTCTGTGTAAAATATTAAATTCTACCATTGAATAATGCACCGGGGTATGCACGGAAACAAAAACATTCAGACTTCAGTCGAGAAAAAGTTATGCCAACTCAAATGTACCATACTTCCTTTGGAAACCAGTTTTTCAAATAAAAATATTGTTCGGAAAAGTTTGGCTGTATTTTATAAATTAATCACTAAAAATTTTTGTTTATAGAAGTTCCTTTCAAAGCCATAATGTTTATGTGCAACGTTCCGTAACCTATTATTTTTATTATTTCTTTTAATGCCACAGTTTTACAACTTTAAGAAGTACAAAACAGTAAAAATTAGTTAAATGTTATTCAGTGCTCGTTATTGCCCTTACAAACTTACAAAAAAAATCTTAAAAGTTTAAGTAGACTTATAAACTCTTTGCGTACCTACAAAAAGTAATAAAATGGGAACTATAAATTAATAATCCTAAACAATGTACTAATTTAACTATCACAGTAGTCATTCACATTTTATATTCAATTACATTACTAGATAGTATTTCTATGTTTTTCCCTCTGCCAATATTCTAATGTTTAAAATATCAAATAACTACACCTCCATACATTATCGTTTATGTGGATATTTTTTCCATCTTACTTCATGTCTGTTCTATCCACGTAGTTTTTCACTAATGAGGTGCGAATAAGGAAAGAGGAAATGAGAGTAAATGTACCTGAATTTTCGTGAAGAAACAGTGGTAAATCAATTTTGAAAACCACCCTTAATATACCTCGCCTATATTCAAACCTTAAACTCCTCGTGATGTAACAAGTTACAAGTTAACGTCATACAAATGGGTCAACACTCACTGACACCGATGATACAAACACCGAAGCACAAGCTCTGACCTCCACTCTCCAACGGACACAACTGACTGCACGGAGCCGACAAGCCAACTGTCTGCTCGGGACTCGATCCGCGGCCGCGGTTCCATGCGGCCAGATGAAGCTATCACTTCCGCTAGTAGGACAACCTAGAATATTCTGGGTGGTGCCAGACGCATTCTCTGCTGTTATGTTTGTTATATAGTCTTACCCCCTCCTTCCCTTGCCCCGTCTCTCTGTGGATACAATAATGTATATATAGTGTTCGCGCTTTTGAATAGTCGCTTATTATACCACCGACTGAGCTTGGTGGGGGCGGCGACTAAGGGCCGTAGTATATTTTATATTCTAAATTGCATTTTCGACGTAATGGGGGACATCTTGTCTAAATTATTGTTCAGGACTTGTAAATATTTGAAGTTAGATTTGTGAGATGTTGCGCGCAGGTCAACGTGAATGCGCCTGCATTCTCTTTCTCATTGTACTAGGTTCAATTCATCCTAACTGTACTGTTTGATTTAGTTATACGTACTTTACGTATATTTGGGTTAATGTATATATTTTCGGCCACGCCTTGGCGTTCTCGACGTGTTGGGCATATTGCCCGTCCTTTTCTTGTTTGCGTATTAAGTGTGTATGAAGATAATGAGCTATCTATTTTACTGGGAGCACAGGGCACTTAGGTGTTAGAAATGAGACTCGGCCTTACGCCATGTTCTGTTTATCGTTTTGATTCTACATTATGTTGTTTAGATCTGAAGACGCGTTTATGTTTATATTTTATTGACTGAATCGATGTATATTAAGAGTTGCTACGTAACACCGTTGCATGCACTTAAAGCTGTATCCGAAGGAACCATAGATAGTACCATATGTTTACAACCAGAATAGAACTTTATGTTTTTATTTTATTTTTCCGATATTGTAATGTCAATTAATTTCTTTATCTCAGTAGAATCATTTAAACCTGAGAAATTAAGCGCTTCACGCCTAATTGTTATATTTTCCTCTAATTATGTATTTTCTTTCTATTTTGTTCTAAATAAAACTATGATTGTTAAACTTCTTGTCTGGTTTTCCCATCACACTTCCAATGATGTTAATTAATGGTAACAAGAAGTTTACAGTCGTAGGTTAAACCAACAATCTTGGCTTATAATATATAGTATTTGTCACATAAACTATGTTAACATCTTTGTGTTTAGATTAGATAAATTACTTGTATTAACAATTAAATTTGGGGATGTAAGCATATGTATTGCTTACGGGTTAATAATATATCATTACTATTGGGAGATTTATTAGTTACACTATTATACTTCAACTAAACAAGAACTAATGTTAATAAATTTGGGATTAAAGTCACCTCAAGGTACGTTCTTAATTAATTTGGTCAGGTTTTAGGGTTTTTTTTAAATTAAAATACGGCCTTGTTCAGATGTGTTTCTGTGTTTCTGAATATCTGTGGGAATTTATTAGGTGTTTCTGTATATATGTTTATCTGTGTGTGCGTGAGCGCATGCATCAGTGTTAATTTTGTATTTTGTGTTTTTGTGTTTATTTGTATCTGTGTGTATTTCAATGTTTCTTTGTGTCTGTGATTTTATATGGCGGTGGTTCTTCGTTTCTGTGTTTTTGTGTGTATGCTTATATGTTTTTGTGTATATAAAAATGTATGTGTGTTGATGTGTATATGCCCATGTTTATTTTTGTTTATATGTGTATATCAATGTTTCTGTGAATTATTATATTTCATTGTGTGTATGCATGTTTTTCTCTATGTGTCAACTAAACTTTTAAACTCATCTAAGTTTATTACAGTAAAATTTAAGAATATCAATAAATTGAAACAATTCTTAAAAAATTGACCTTGGTATATATCTAAACTCTAAGCTGTATGTCTGGAGGCTGGGATCACTGTTTGGGAACTTCTTTTTTTTTTTAATATATCACTGAAGTATCCAAGACTTATATTTTACCCCAGAGCGCCCTCATTATCTACAAAAATAAAATCCATGTGGTGTATGTCTCTCTCTCCAGAGCTCCTTCTACCACTACCGAAATCCTAAAGCAATGTTTCAGAAAAATAAAATCTATGGTGACCCTAAATATAATATTTTCCCAGCCTGGTGACTCAAAGGCTCATTACATGAAGATTTAATTGACTATTATTTTCATAATATTTTTATTAAATTCATGTAATTGAATCAATTTTCATAACAAAATTTGAATTATTTCAATAACTTTATGATCAAACAAAATGTAAGGCACAAATTTTAATGAAAATATGACTTTGTTAAAATGTTTGGTAAGTGATCAATAAAATCTATTTAGTAGTGTTGTTTCATTCTCGGGTGAGAGTTATTTTGTTTTCTAATTTTGTGTCGATAAAATTATAAATCAGTTGAATCAACTCCATTAATTTTTCAATTATAAAATCACACATCAATGATGTTCCCGTAAAAAAAAAATGTTGTGACAAAAAATATTTTTTTGTTGACAACCATGTTACAGCTTAATTTTTAAAATGAGTTCTCCAAGTTTGAGCTATATGCCAACCATTCTGAGGAACCTGATCATTACAAGACCTGAAAATCCTTGTTTACAGAAGTAGGCTATATCAGAGGAGCGGAAAGAGTATGTTCAATTTCCCAAGTCAGAATGGGATTGTCCTTTCCAAAGTTACGAGTAAAGGATGTTTCAGCACTGTCAATATTGTCATTGTTACAGTAACTATTCATAATGTCCCAATATAATGTTTTTGTTATTATTATTATTATTATTATTATTATTATTAGCACCGCATCTTACTACCCATTCGGGTTATACGCACTTACTCTAATGTGTAATGGTAGGGTGATTGTGAGATGAAATAGAGGACCTACAGTTTAACGTGGAATCCGAACCACGGTGGAGGCCTGGCATTACCCACATTCACAAGATGTCTTGTCAGAGGTGAAGGAAGGGTTTGGTAATCAAATAAATCTGTTCCGGGACCGAGGATTGAGCCCCGGCCGCCAGCACAGAAGTCTGACACCTTACCCCTAGACCACCAGGTCACCCCCAATATTATGAAGTGGTTGTAATTTTAATATTTAATAATGTTTGAACAAAAATTCTAGACCGTACCGCAACCCTCAGAAACCTCCTTGTCACCCTGAATTGAGCCCTAGAGGGTTGAAATTTGGTATGCTTGTTATGGGGGATGCAATCTTTATGAGAATAATCCAAGATGGTGAAGCCAATATGGTGGTTTTAACGTAATAATTGAGTTCTAGATATTTGGTATGGAGCTTGCCATCTTTGTGAGTAAAATTCAAAACCTGAAAAATCCTAAATGAGGAATCCAATATGTCGACTGTAACATAAATACTTTAGATTTGGTATGGACGCTATGGAAATTGCCATCTTTGTTAAAAAAAATCCAAAACTTGAAAACCCTAATGAGGCGGATCCAAAATGGCAGACACAGCTTAAAAATCTAGTCCTAGAACTTAAATTATATCTGGCACTATGAAGCACGCCAACATTATGAGAAAGATTAAAACTTAAAAAACACAAGATTGTAAACACACCGTGTCTCCATAAATGGTCAGAACAATGGACATAAATTGAGATACTTCTTATTATAAAATATAGAAACAGATCAAAACAACAAGGAACAGGACGCATGCGATATCCGAAAAGGTGCCGGTCAGAGACAAGCCTAGCTCCTAGTATTGTATAATATTATATAAGTACGGAGTTTGCTGATAAGGATGTATAAAATAAAATTAAGGCTATTTCAGACATGTATGAACATAGAAATGACACGCGCTGACCGCTCTAACGACATAGCTAAACGTGAGTATTTTCTTGTTAGGATAAGAGCATTCAGGCAGCGACGTGGAGCATGTCGAGGCGTAGAAGGTTATCTCGTAGAGAACATCACACATAGCTTATGAGTCATGACAGATTTGCAACTACTTGAGACCGAGTGGCGTGAGGCTATCTGGGGTGATCCACTTTAGAACAGAGTAGTTGGTTTTCAACAGCGACTCGATGCCACAAGATTGACGTGGAGCTCCTGATTTACCAATTATTTGCCAGGCCACAGGTGTTCTACAGTTTATGGTCGGCTTCTCCAAAACATCCAGGAGTTTACTGACAACATAATCACATGGTTGATGTTGACATCCTTGTATACAATACAGATCATGACGCGTGGCTTCTTAACACGGGGAGAGAACTGTATTATTCCCCACAATATGTCTTGACACACTTCATGAACCCACTCACTCGTTCCCCGCACTTAATAGGTTTTCCACTTTAAATAAGAATTTTCACTAAGAAACACCTCAGGTGATAGTTTTGATAAAGCCATTTGACCAACTAGAGAAGTGCTGCTCGGCTACGCCTTGTGACGCTAAATGCGTGTTGATTGCCCGCTCTGTGTCGCTTGTAATTGCGTCACCCCGCCTCGTGACGCTGTATGCGTGTTGATTACCCGCTCTGTGTCGCTTGTAATTAATTGCATCACCCCGTCTCGCGACGCTGTATGCGTGTTGATTGCCCGCTGTGTCGCTTGTAATTGCGTCACCCCGCCTCGCGACGCTGTATGCGTGTTAATTACCCGCTCTGTGTCGCTTGTAATTAATGGCATCACCCCGCCTCGCGACGCTGTATGCGTGTTGATTGCCCGCTGTGTCGCTTGTAATTGCATCACCCCGCCTCACTACGCTGTATGCATGTTGATTTCACGCTCTGTGTCACTTTTAATTGCGTCACCCCGCCTCACTACGCTGTATGCGTGTTGATTTCACGCTTTGTGTCGCTTTTAATTGCGTCACCCCGCCTCGTGACGCTGTATGCGTGTTATTGCCCGTTGTGTCGCTTGTAATTGCGTCACCCCGCCTCACTACGCTGTATGCGTGTTTATTGCCCGCTCTGTGTCGCTTGTAATTGCGTCACCCCGCCTCAAGACGCTGTATGCGTGTTATTGCCCATCACCCCGCCTCGTGATGCTGTATGCGTGTTGATTGCCCGCTCTGTGTCGCTTGTAATTGCGTCACCCCGCCTCCTGACGCTGTATTCATGTTGATTGCCCGCCCTGTGTCGCTTGTAATTGCGTCACCCCACCTCGTGACGCTGTATGCGTGTTGATTGCCCGGTGTGTCGCTTGTAATTGCGTCACCCCGCCTCGTGACGCTGTATGCGTGTTGATTGCCCGCTGTGTCGCTTGTAACTACGTCACCCCGCCTCGTGACGCTGTATGCGTGTTGATTGCCCGCTGTGTCGCTTGTAATTACGTCACCCCGCCTCGTGACGCTGTATGCGTGTTGATTGCCCGCTGTGTCGCTTGTAATTACGTCACCCCACCTCGTGACGCTGTATGCGTGTTGATTGCCCGCTGTGTTGCTTGTAATTACGTCACCACACCTCGACGCATGTGTGAGCTTACCCTTATTATGTCGTTAAACTAAATAAATATGTATAGAGATGTCAGTACATACATTCAGACCATTCAGTCTCAAATCCCTGTCCGGGTGTCATTTTATATATATGAATACGAATACTAAATCAGAATGTCATTTGAAAAGACGTGTTTGTTTAAATATTTTGAAATTACACTGTCTTGATTTCTTTTTCTCCGCATTTTCCTACCCATTAGGGCTAAAATAATGGAGTATAAATGAGTAAAATTGAATTTATAATAAAATTGCTCACGTTTTCGTGGAGAGATAGAGAGGAGAACACTTTGTAGAGACCATTTCAGTAGACCCAGTCGGATTTGAATTTCAACCACGTAATAACTGTAAAAACCTACTAAATGAGCCTTCCTGAAATTGAGATCACGTATCCACTGGTGCAGGTTTCCTTTAAATAGTTATCAGTCAACATCTAAGGGTTGATTGCAACAACGAGGCAGAGTGTTGTTTGAATGCAATATTGTACTGGTAGTTTTATTTGAGTGCTATTCTACTGGTAGTTTTTTTAAACCCTAGTGTATTTGTAGTGTTGTTTGAGTGAAATATTGTACTGGTAGTGTATGTTTGAATTTTATTGTACTGGTAGTGTTATTTGAGTGCTATTCTACTGGTAGTTTTTTTAAACCATAGTGTATTTGTAGTGTTGTTTGAGTGAAATATTGTACTGGTAGTGTTGTTTGAATTTTATTGTACTGGTAGTGTTATTTGAGTGCTATTCTACTGGTAGTTTTTTTAAACCCTAGTGTATTTGTAGTGTTGTTTGAGTGAAATATTGTACTGGTAGTGTTGTTTGAGTGAAATATTGTACTGGTAGTGTTGTTTGAATGTTATTGTACTGGTAGTATTATTTGAGTGCTATTCTACTGGTAGTGTTTTTAAATCCTAGTTTATTTGTAGTGTTGTTTGAGTGAAATATTGTACTGGTAGTGTTGTTTGAATTTTATTTTACTGGTAGTGTTGTTTGAATGCTATTATACCGGTAGTGCTGTTTTAGTGATATTTTACATATCAATAATAATGTATCTTTATTTATCTAGAATAAATAAATTTAAGGGTAGTTTAATTACAAAAAATATGGAAAATTCTATGGTTTTGGAAATTGACCTTGAAGTTTGAATTAAAATGGGGAATATGTTGATAGTTGTTCATGATAAATAATATCAAATTTAGCCTTCTATTCTCGTAAATAAAAATTGTTTTTAGGGTAATTCACATATAATTTAGTTTTGAAAATTTAAATGTTGTTAAATAATTTGAACAATTTGTTTTAAAATGTATATATAGATAGTGGTTTTTGTTATAAACAAGATGATGTGTTGTTTTTTATGAGTAAACATACTTAAATATAGTTTATACTAGAATCTATTTTTGAAAATCTTCTTCTAAGCTATAAAAAACAATATGAGAAAGTTCTTGCGATTGTGTCGTACCATTTATTTTATTTGGCATTAAAATGTAAACGTGGAGCTATCTTGGAAAGCTCTTAATTTGCACATAATAAAGCTTTGTTTGTATACTTATAGCTTTAAATTAAATAAACGTTGTTTATTAAAATATTATGTACCCACAGCCAAAATATGAATAGAAGAGATAGGCCTACTATAAACATTGCATCATGAGTAATTCTGAAATAAATACAAGGTTCAGGCTATAATTTGAAAAGTAATGTGTAGAGACTGAATAAAATAGCTAGATTCATTGAAACTATTTCAAACCATTTCCCAAGTTCACTGGGCTTTTTTATTAAATTATGTCTATAAATATTCAAAAATAAATATTTTTTTTAATTTACACGAAGCATAGGTATTTACAACAAAATATCTAGAAAATCCTCCTTAAAGATAAAATGTTATTATTATTATTATTATTATTATTAGCGCCGCGTCTTACTACCCGTTCGGGTTATACGCTTTAAGTACTAATTACTCTAATAGATTAGGAATTGGGAAGCTTGAATTTAGAGGAAGTGAACCCGCATTTGAGTGGAGGAAGAGTGGAAAACCATCTAGGAAAAACCCCACCCAGTTCACCCGATCGAGATTCGAACCTCAACCTTCCCGTCCTTGGCAGTCTAGCTTATCATGACTAGCGCGTTAGCCAACTATGCCACAGAGGCTGATTTCAAGTTACTGTAACCCAAAGTTCGAATCAAGGTTGAAGGGTGAGCTTACTTTGCAACACTCAAAAACATATTTAAAGCAAGTTTAAAATGAAATCTTAACCAAATCTATAGTTTTAAAAGTTGCCCCTAGGTAGAAGGGTGGGCTCATTTGACCAAGAAAATACGTAAAGCTTTAGTGGCAAGCTGAGACTATAAGGTGAAGCTGCACTCATACTACATTAGCATTCAAACAACATTCAGCTTAAGTACCGTATTGTACAATATTAAACCAACTAAGGCATTCCAAAAGTAATTTTGGGAATAACAAATTAAAATAAATTAAACTTTGAGACTCAATATTACCTAGCACCCAAACTGAGCGCAAAAGTGAACGCTTTACATTTTACAATATAATATTTGCCTAGACACTATCATAAGATAGATAAAATTAAGTAATATACATTGTTACAAAAACATTTTAGAAAAAAAATATTATAAATATTTACCAAATAGCATAAATGAATAAATAGACTTATATAGAAACATCATATGGAGTAAATTAGTGCCATGGTTTTCTAAGGAACATCATTTTTCCCCAAGCTATGTTACCAGAAATTGTTAATAAAGCTTTATTTATACTTATAGCTTTAAATTAAATGAACGTTGTATATTAAAATATTATGTACCCACAGCCAAAATATGAATAGAAGCGATACTATAAACATTGTATCATGAGTATTCTTCGATATAGAACCCTTTTAAGCGAATGTTTACTTTTTTTTTAGGTCTTTTCGTCCACCTTTAC
Organism: Timema douglasi; assembly: GCA_901482245.1. Taxonomy (NCBI): domain Eukaryota; kingdom Metazoa; phylum Arthropoda; class Insecta; order Phasmatodea; family Timematidae; genus Timema; species Timema douglasi. The sequence goes on from CABEEJ010008921.1 coordinate 18,687, forward strand.
AAAATTAAAAATGTATACCTTATCGAAAAGTTTGCTTTTTTCGGTTAGTTCTGCAATTTTAAAGGCCTCCTCATCAATCATCAATTTTTCGGACCACCATTTTGAAATTTCAAACTTTGCAGATATTCTCATCTAAGGTGGTTTGTCCTTTTATCAATTTGCCAAATTTAATTTTTCTTCCACACTGAAACGTATATTTTCTAATAGTTTTGGAGAGATTCCAAGCTATTACCCCTCCCCTACATCTACTTTGGATCCCACACCACACTCCCATATTGAAATTTTAAGACTTATTTGATAATCTGCCTAGTTTCGATTTTTTACCACACCTAAAATAGTTATCTACATTAGCTGTATCAATTTCGAACTCTTACATTTACCGTTTTTCAATTTTTCAATTTATTTTATTCAGATTTCATTCGGATATCCGGGAAGGTAAATTTACTTATATGTCAAAATAAAATTTTATTCCACATCGAGAAGCTTTTTTTTTCTGCTAACTTAAAATATTTTAGGATTCTATTTCTTGGAACCAATTTTGAATTTTTTAAATTTTGCCAGTTTTTTAATTTTTAAATATTTGGATGTGGTTGTTCTAACCAATGGCTTGCAAGTATTTATATTTGAAACTTTTTAAATGATACTTTGAAATTCTTATCTCTCTTTTAAACCAAACCTTAATCTTAAGATCTAAAAGAGTTACATACCTTTCTAGTTTTATGAGAAATTTATTTTCATACCATATTAAAAGGTTTTATTTTTCCTATAATTTTGGAAATTTCAGCTCATCCTTCACTTCATTATCTCCACATACACCCTCTCATATTGTAATTTCACATTTTAAAGAATTTGGGGTATTCATGTGGTTTCTTTACCATCTCACAAAAATTAAATTTTTTACTTCTGCGATCAGTGGTTGATAATTTTAGTTTTGGATATTTCCAGCTCTGACAATCTCGTACTCCTATTTTAAATTTTAAATGTTCATTGTCTTCTGATTACTTTGGTTTGGTTTGGTTCATATTCAATAAAATATCTCAATTTTATACCGTACTTACGAAAGTAAAAACAGATGAACACGGCATGGATTTCATACTATGAATTGTTTCTCCAACGTCACATGACCTACTTTAAAATCAAAGTTGTACTGGTTTTATAATCTGAAAATGGGAAGCTTCAAGAATCTTAAACGTCAAAGGATAAGTTTATAATAAATATAAACTGCCTAAAATGAGGTATTAAAATCAAAAGTAAATCCGCAGGATTAAATTAACTTAAATAGGAAGTTCCGACCATTTTTGTTATATATTTTCTAACTGTTTCACTAAGTTTTTGACGATAAAAAAAATCTATGTAATAGCCTAGTATTTAAAATGTAAACCTTACATTATTAACCATTCTGACCACAAAGTGCTTAAAAGTTTTGAGAGAGAAAAAAAAAACTTTCGGCTTAACTGTCCCGCGCATCGGAGTCATATCGTTTTCTAGTTTAGAATCCTGGTTTAAAAAGCAGCCGTTACGTAACGATGTTGGGGATGAACTTCTTAACGACGTCGTATCCTTAAATTCTGACGCCGTTAAAGAGAGCTTTGTCAATCAGATAGGAGGGGCGGGGGGGGGGNNNNGGGGGGGGAAGGCAGAGGCTAGATCACTAGAATAGCTAATGGAAGAAGTGGGGAGGTGGTAGGAAAGAAAAAAACTGTATGAATTTTTATATATTTTCAAGTTGGATAAAATACGATAAGACAATAGGTCTAATTTATATTTGAATTTTAAAGCTTACTGTTTACGGTTGACGTAATAAATGCAAGTAACTATCAATACGATGAATACTTGTATTAATTTGATGTTTTATGGAGAAATATTTATTTAAAAAAATTTATATAATATTGTACAATTTAGGTATATTTATAATCAAGCCTTACTTTTATCGATGCTCCCACAAGTAAAGTAATGGTCAGTCCTATATGGTCTGTTTTGCTGGTTGAATAAATAGGTCGTGGTATCGAAATACATCCGAGTGTACTGAGATGAGTTTTATACCCAAGTAATTTCTCACCCTCTCTCCACGCCAAAATGAATACATGTCCTCTGAGTTATAACTTCCTCTTGCCTAGCTCATTAACGTAAAAATGTGCATATAGCCTGGACGGGTGGTAAGACAAGGTGCGAAAATAAATACGTAGTGTCATACATTTCCTATCCCTTAAATAATTAACGCTACATTCTACAGCAAGGTCAGTCAATGATTTGCTCTTCTATCTCTGTCTTTCTTGCCAGAATAGAATAATATTTTTAAAAAAGCTCTGTTTGAGTCAAATTAGATTGTTTAGTTATTTTTAAAAAAATATTTGAATTTAAATGTGTGTGGCGAACACGAGTGATAAGTTTTAAATAAATTCTTAATAAAAAAAACTACAGCCATACTCTTGATCATTAGCTTACCTATATGGGTGCCCATTCTCTTTATATGCAGACGGTGACCTGGCGGTCTAGGGGTAAGGTGTCAGCCTTCTGTGCTGGCGGCCGGGGTTCAATCCTTGGTCCCGGCACAGATTTATCTG
>CABEEJ010008922.1:0-21245 GCA_901482245.1 Timema douglasi
AGATACACTCTCCTCACCCTCACAGATACACTCTCCTCACACTCACAGGTACACTCTCCTCACACTCACAGATACACTCTCCTCACCCTCACAGATACACTCTTCTCACCCTCACAGATACACTCTCCTCACCCTCTCACCATGATGTTCATTTAAAATGTCCCTCCTCCAACAAACAACTCGAGGTATTATTGTTGGTTCTCTTTGTACGAGTGGACGGTACAGGTCGCTATGGCCAGACGAGTGATGGCATTTTATTTATAGGACGTTCCCTTTAGGAGACTGTTAAATAGGATATCCCGGCAGTTGAAGTGGGTGGTTCTCTACTTTGCTAATAAACTGTTCCACACCTGTTGCCATTACATTACCGTGTGTGTGGTTGGAGGTAGAGGGAATACTTTACAAGTACAGTCCCACTAAGGGGAGCTAACCCTTGTAACAAGTACACAATCCCACCCCTGGCTACGCTCTGATATGCTACTCGTAATACATATATGGTAATATTACTCTCTTTAAGAGGGGAGATATCGAAAGCGAAGGTCTCTATTTTTGCAATTTATAAAACAAAAAACCTTTTGGGCCAAACTAAATACAATATTGCTCCAGTATATGTGAATGATTTGATTAGTTTAGTTTTCTACGGTTGGTAATACCAACAGTCGTTGAATATCTGACATGGGCATGGTAGATATTCAACAGAGCAAGAACTCTTCAGTTAAAAAGTTGAAGTTCAATGTCCACTAGTCCATGAAATATTAAACAACGGTTGATATTATCAAGCGTAAAAAACTAAGCTAAATATATCTTGTGGGGTTATTATTCTATTTATGATATTCAGGGCCCGGATTTTGATGGCTTATAAATGATCGAATAATGAATTCAAATTTTCAAAAATGAGCTAAAAATATTATCAAAGAGTAGTAATAAATGCGCATGACTAAATCAAATAATTGGCAATGAAAAGCCTTTTAACGATTACACTTGTGCATTCTGGTCAATTTAATATTGATTTACAAATATCTGGTTTAGAAGTAATGGCTACCCCCTCCTGACGCAGCCCTCTCCAACCTAGCTGCACTCTCGCCAGAAATGCGTGTTTTACAACCAGAGGAGCAAAGATAACACTCAGTTCACTGACAACATTATCTGCTCATTCAGAAAAAAATTGTGCGATTTAAAAAAATTATGCATTCATCAATAGTATTTTAAAAATATACTTTTTCAATATGAATGCCTTAAAATGCCTAAGCAATCACTCAAAATTTCCTAAAAAGGACTCTAAAAGGAAGCACGTCAATAAAAGATGACCTAAAATTCCAAAATGACAAACATCACCAAAAAATGACCAATAAAATATATTTCTACAACCAGGGAATATGAAGAGAGCTTATGTAGGCCTACTTATGAGCATTGTATGTGATGAATCAATAAAAAGATTACATAACATCAAATTCTGGGCAAAGAAAAAGTTGTTTGACATAAAATCTGAAAAATGTACGGATCTTAATTCACGTTTCCTTAGTCCCCCCCTCCCCCCATCCCCCCACCATTTTAGAGACGCTTTTCTAACTGTGTCTGGGCAAACTTAAGTTCAAATTCATGTTCAAAATAATATTTTTATAAAACTATGCCTTTGTTCTCTCCCGTTTCAAATTGTAATTATTATGAACATGTTTTTCCGAATGTTGTTTTAAATATTTTGTGACAACAGAGAGTTGTCTAATTGAATGAAGCTCTTGTTGTAATATCTCACATTGTTGTTGTTGTTTTTGTTTTCAGGCGGACAAAGTCGTAGACTCTCATTACCCAGAGACCACGTGACACGTGAAATTATCGAGTCTACACACACAAGAGGACACACAGTATTATCGTCACCGAGTGCGTTGTTTTCTGTCTGGTGTTTGTTTATTCCACGGGAACACGATTCAAGAACAAACAATATTTCAAACAAAAAAGTATAAAATAAAAAATTACTTTTTTAAATACAAAAAAATACACGTTAGTGTATCCATCTGAGTGGGGGAGGGAATTTTTTTTTTTTTGCATTCATTTTATATGACTATAACTTTTGAAACTCTTTCATTTGAGTTAAAACAAACCCGAAAAAAAAAACGAACAAAGCTATAATATATTTCGAGCAGAACTGCCGCGCTATTGTTTACAACTCGGTATTCAATATGTTTTATTGTTTTGTTGGAGGGTTGAATTGTTTATGTTTATAAACTGCGAGAGTAATATTATATTGTTACAATAAAGCCTGACTCACACGCTCACTTAAATAACAGAGCATTGTTTGCCCATGGTGCTTTGCGGCATGTTTATGTCCCGGTAGATAAACGTCACGATGTGTGTTTCACTGCTGTCCAACATATTGGCGAGGAGGTTGGCCTGTCTCTAGTCGCATAGTGCATGCGCACTGAACAGAGTCGGTTGACTTGTCTCTAGTCGCATAGTGCATGCGCACTGAACAGAGTCGGTTGACCTGTCTCTAGTCGCATAGCGCATGCGCACTGAACAGAGTCGGTTGACCTGTCTCTAGTATGCATAGCGCATGCGCACTGAACAGAGTCGGTTGACCTGTCTCTAGTTGCATAGTGCATGCGCACTGAACAGAGTCGGTTGACTTGTCTCTAGTTGCATAGTGCATGCGCACTGAACAGAGTCGGTTGACTTGTCTCTAGTTGCATAGCGCATGCGCACTGAACAGAGTCGGTTGGGCTGTCAGCGTGTGTGTGTCTTAGCGAGCAGATCACTGTGACACAAAGCTGAAACTATTACAACTAGCACCGAGAGGATAGAGCGGATTGTGATTGGCTCGTGACGTGATTACGCTTGTGATTGGCTCGTGACGTGATTACGCTTGTGATTGGCTCGTGACGTGATCACGCTTGTGATGTTCTCCTGTTATTCCAGCGAGCCTGTGAATCAACAGTAAGCCAAATTAAAATGTATTCAAACATTCCTTGTAGTTGTTCAAACGATTGCGACCAAATTAAAACTAAAATCTCCCAGTTAAGTCTTGTGTGTTTTACAATTCACTATCAAAGCAAAGGTAAAACTAACTATTCGTAGAGTGCATTTGTTAATGTTTATGGTTTTATTATAATTTTAAAAATAGTTTGGAATAATATTCACCCTTGTCCGGTTCGTTGTAACTGTGAGAACATGACCATGTAAGTATGAACCAAAGGTCGGGGAGCTCACTCTAGGTGGAATATTAAACTAATTGCAAACTATTTTAATGTCATCGACTCCATCAAAACGAGTCTCAAGTGGATGGATCCCAATTTTTGGAATCCTTAGCTAATTCAACGATAAAATTGTATATTTTTGTAAAAATAGTCAGAAACATTCAATTATTCTCCTAAAAATGTTAGGTATTATTTATATTTATGTTCGTTTTCAACTTCATTATTACAGTTTTTGAAACCTAAAGTTTTCTTAAGAAACGTTTTGTCTGTGGAGGATATAATAAAAATATGTACATAATTGTTATCAATAAAGTGATTAAAACCTACTACTTTATAATTTTGTTTTTATTGGGGAAGGATTTTGTTATCTATTAAAATACAGGGAAGATTTAATTTTAAGTAAAGTAAATCTATCCGTGTATTCATCTATAGGCGCCAGAACTGCCCAATCTATATTTTTAAAGTAAACTTACTTTGTATTATTAAGTATACAGTCGACTTGTTAACTTTTAAACATAAATATATATATGTATATATATATAATTAAATCAAGTTGGTGACATGGCGGTCTAGAAGTAATGTATCAGACTTATATGCTGGCGGCCGGGGTTCAATCCTCGGTCCCGGCACAGATTTATTTGATTACCAAACCCTTCCTTCACCTCTGACAAGACATCTTGTGAATGTGGGGTATGCCAGGCCTCCACCGCGGTTCGGATTCCACGTTAAACTGTAGGTCCTCCATTTCATCTCACAATAACCCTACCATTGCACATTAGCGTAAGTGCGTACAACCCGAACGGGTAGTAAGACGCGGTGCTAATAATAATAATAATAAATATTAAATCAAAAACTTTAATTTAAAGTTATTAAATAACTTCTCTTTCTGTTATTTGCTTTGAATTGCTTGACTTCTATTTACTACCCTCTCCCGATTCTAAATAGCTATAGATAGGTGTCTGGATAACCATTGAGAGTTCCCATCAAATACTTTGAAATATACTCAGATCTGCAAACAGAGGCAAATTGTGACTTCATTTATCTTGCGGCTGTCAAAATTATCACCATACACCGAACGTGAAAACATAAATACATATGGCTTGGTGTTTGAATACATGAAAATAAATAAAGTTTTGAACTAAATGTCAAGTTTCTCATTTTGGCAATATTAATAATGTGTAGCCTTTAGAATAGGAGTTAGCGCCGTGAGATAGAACTGTAAGGCAGTTCTATTAACATGAGTGAAAAGCAGGTTGTGTGTGTTCCAGGGGATATCAAACTTAGTTTTTGATAGCCGTACATCAAATGTGCAATCTAAGAAAGTAAATGTTTAAGCACCACGCAAATAAGTGGCAAATTTGTGTTTGGCTTAAAATTTACTGGGGAATCACTGTCATATAATTTTTTCAATCAAATTATTAGTTTGTATTTATGTAGCATTAAGGAAACTCAGAATATACAATGGGGGGCACACATTTCATATTTAAATGAGTGCAGAGTTGGTCTAACCCACGATACAAATCTCCCAAGTATATAATTACTAATCTTCGTTGCATATTGCGTTTATCTCTTTATCTCCCTTTTTTAATGTTCATATGGTAGTTTCTATTTATTAAACAGATAATAATAAGGAGCCTAGACATACACATAGTAATTACGTCACCTTATTGAACTATTTGCTCAATATCTTGATTACTTGAAGGGAAGGGAAATATCCTCACAATGAGGTGCAATTGGCAGTTCTGAAGATTCAAAACTACTTCTAATTTTGTTAAATTTATTTTAGAATCCTTTGAGTAATCTTGTTAAAAACTATCTTTCGCTGAGTTTTCCGATTATTACAAAGATTTTAGAAGAAATGATTTTTATTTCTTCATAAAATGGACTCTTGTGAAGTAACGGTATTTATGTTTTAAGGAGAATGACGCCAACATGATGTTTAAATGTATGCAGCCTATATTTCAGGGGGAGGTGTTTTAAGGGAGGGGTTGAAATTAACACATAGGGTTGAATTAAAGTGCTCGGTTTTTCGGTTCACTTTTTCTCATACACAAAAGTTCCCAAATATTGCAGTTTTTTCTGTGTGACCCTCCCCGTGTTCTTACAACCCAGCCTCACTCATTAGAGAGATTCTAAACATGTCTCACTGTAATTACCTCAATCTCAGGATTGATACGTTTCACGTAAAATGTCGTTTAAAAGTGAGCTAAGTTTAAATTTTCACAAATTTTTAAAAATTATTTAAGAATCGCTTAGGTGGCCACATGGTCTAGGGCGTCATTCTCGCAATAGACTAGACTGCTAATGACAGTGTTATCATGGTTCAATCCCGGTCGTGTGTACTGATGGCGATTTTCCCTCAAATGTTCTCCCACTCTATTTCTATGCAAATGCAGCTACACTTTATAGAATTCCAATGTAATCATTCTTAAATCTTTAGCGTAATTAGTACATAATCGTATAATTCGAATGAATAGTAAAATGCGGAGATAAGAAATATGTTTATATGTGTTTTAATCTTAGAAATATATTGATGCATTTGTGTTTTCTACATTTTGATGAGAGGCATATTTTGAATCATTAAGCTATTTCTTGAATACGGTGTGAGCCCATAATGTGCGGGACGAACCAGAGTTCAGACCTTTAGTAACTAAGCATGTTTGCCACCTTTTAAATGTACTAGTTATATGTGGGAGTAAGGAGTTGATGGGTGATATTGCTCTGAAGTCAACTTGGCACAACATTGTGTCTGGCTCAGATATTCCGGTCCGGATACAAGAACGAGTGCCTGAGTAGCCTGATACAGCGTGGTCCACTGAGTAGTCTGAGTCAGTGTGGTCCACTGAGTAGTCTGAGTCAGCATGGTCCACTGAGTAGTCTGAGTCAGCGTGGTCCACTGAGTAGTCTGAGTCAGCGTGGTCCACTGAGTAGTCTGAGTCAGCGTGGTCCACTGAGTAGTCTGAGTCAGTGTGGTCCACTGAGTAGTCTGAGTCAGTGTGGTCCACTGAGTAGTCTGAGTCAGTGTGGTCCACTGAGTAGTCTGAGTCAGCATGGTCCACTGAGTAGTCTGAGTCAGTGTGGTCCACTGAGTAAGAATATACTTATACAGATTGTAAATTTAGTATCATAAGGAATGATAATCAAAACATTTACTATAAGAGCATTTGTAGCTACAATAATACAAATATATTAAAATTGAGACATTACATTTAAGGTAAGTAGCTTAAAGTATTTATCTCACAGCTAAACTTAAAATATTTATTTTCAAATAATAATTTAGCAACAATAAACGAACTCAATCTTCGGCACTCATCAGTTTGAAATACTCAAAAATTAAAATAATATATTGTAGACAAATTTGACTGTTACTTTGCTTTTAAGTTATAGAACCTCTTAATTTTAAAATAATAAGCTCTAAGGTCACTATTTAAAACCAGAAAAATTAAGCTAAGGGACAAGGTGAGGAGAGTACAATGCTGACTAGCTGAAATATCCCCACGCCATTCTGGAAAGGAAAAAACCTTGAACAAATATGGACTACGATTGAAGAAAAGCCACCAGAGTCAGTAGCGACCACTCTACCACTTGCTGTCTATCGATAAGCCACCACTCTACCACTTGCTGTTTGTCGACAAGTGACTACTCTATCACTTGCTGTCTGTCGACAAGTGAATACTCTACCACTTGCTGTCTATCGACAAGCCACCACTCTACCACTTGCTGTTTGTCGACAAGTGACTACTCTACCACTTGCTGTCTATCGACAAGCCACCACTCTACCACTTGCTGTTTGTCGACAAGTGACTACTCTACCACTTGCTGTCTATCGACAAGCCACCACTCTACCACTTGCTGTCTGTCGACAAGCCACCATTCTACCACTTGCTGTCTGTCGACAAGTGACTACTCTATCACTTGCTGTCTGTCGACAAGTGAACACTCTACCACTTACTGTCTGTCGATAAGCCACCACTCTACCACTTGCTGTTTGTCGACAAGTGACTACTCTACCACTTGCTCTCTATCGACAAGCCACCACTCTACCACTTGCTGTCTGTCTACAAGCCACCACTCTACCACTTGCTGTCTGTCGACAAGTGACTACTCTATCACTTGCTGTCTGTCGACAAGTGAACACTCTACCACTTGCTGTCAATCGACAAGCCACCACTCTACCACTTGCAGTTTGTCGACAAGTGACTACTCTACCACTAGCTGTCTGTTGACAAGTGACTACTCTACCACATCCTGTCTGTCGACAAGTGACTACTATACCACTTGCTGTCTGTAGACAAGCCACCACTCTACCACTTGCTGTCTGTCGACAAGTGAGCACTCTACCAGTTGCTGTCTGTCGACAAGTGACCACTCTACCACTAGCTGTCTGTCGACAAGCCACCACTCTACCACTTGCTGTTTGTCGACGAGTGACTACTCTACCACTTGCTGTCGGTCGACAAGTGACTACTCTACCACTTGCTGTCTGTCGACAAGTGAACACTCTACCACTAGCTGTCTATCGACAAGCCACCACTCTACCACTTGCTGTCTGTCGACAAGCCACCAATCTGTCGACAAGCCACCACTCTACCACTTGCTGTCTGTCGACAAGTGACCACTCTACCACTAACTGTCTGTCGACAAGCCACCACTTTATCACTTGCTGTCTGTCGACAAGTGACCACTCTACCACTTGCTGTCTGTCGACAAGCCACCACTCTATCACTTGCTGTCTGTCGACAAGTAACCACTCTACCACTTGCTGTCGGTCGACAAGTGACTACTCTACCACTTGCTGTCTGTCGACAAGCCACCACTCTACCACTTACTGTCTGTTGACAAGCCACCACTTTATCACTTGCTGTCTGTCGACAAGTGACCACTCTACCACTTGCTGTCTGTCGACAAGCCACTACTCTATCACTTGCTGTCTGTCGACAAGTAACCACTCTACCACTTGCTGTCTGTCGACAAGCCACCACTCTACCACTTGCTGTCTGTCGACAAGTGACCACTCTACCACTAACTGTCTGTCGACAAGCCACCACTCTACCACTTGCTGTCTGTCGACAAGTGACCACTCTACCACTTACTGTCTGTTGACAAGCCACCACTCTACCACTTGCTGCCTGTCGACAAGTGACCACTCTACCAGTTGCTGTCTGTCGACAAGTGACCACTCTACCACTTACTGTCTATTGACAAGCCACCACTCTACCACTTGCTGTCTGTCGACAAGCCACCACTCTACCACTTGCTGTCTGTAGACAAGCCACCACTCTACCACTTGCTGTCTGTCGACAAGTGACCACTCTACCACTTACTGTCTGTTGACAAGCCACCACTCTACCAACTAGCTGTCTGTCGACAAGCCACCACTCTACCACTTACTGTCTGTTGACAAGCCACCACTCTACCACTTACTGTCTGTTGACAAGCCACCACTCTACCACTTACTGTCTGTTGACAAGCCACCACTCAACCACTTACTGTCTGTCGACAAGCGACCACTCTACCACTTGCTGTCTGTCGACAAGTGACCACTCTACCACTAGCTGTCTGTCGACAAGTGACCACTCTACCACTAGCTGTCTGTCGACAAGTGACCGCTCTACCACTTGCTGTCTGTCGACAAGCCACCACTCTATCACTTGCTGTCTGTCGACAAGAAGACTCCAAGAGTCCTCCTTCAACCCCCACCCGTGACAAGGGGAAATGGTGTGTCTTGTGACGAGTCATATCCTGGTGCTAAGTGAAGGAGCAATCAAAGGTCCACCCCCTTTCACCCCTGGGCCTAATTACCCGTCTCTCTCTCTCTCTCTCTTTCTCTTAATCACGGACAGACAGATAACTTCGCCTTGAGAAACAAGTTGGGCTTCATCAAAGAATCTCAGAAGTGACGTCACCAAATATAGTGTTCAGGACAAGAAACATCTTAGCTAAGATTCCCCTACAATAGTGAGTGTGTGAGTGTGCACCACGTCTTACTACCCGTCCGGTTATAAGTTTATATACTAATTACACTAGCGTGTTTGGTGTTGAGATGGTTTAATTTAGAGGACATGTACTCGTATTTTCGTGGAGGGAGAGTGGGGTAACCTTAGTGCAGCTGACCTGGATCGAACCCCCGATCTCCCCGTCTTCAGCAGTCTAGTCCAACACGAGAGTAGAGCGTTAGACCAGGCTTCCACTGAGGCTAGTAATCTCCCAAGATGGCATCTCTGTACGTGTTACTCTAATGAACACAGTAAAACACTCGCACGCGAACACTCCCGAAACGGAACACCAACATTTCATTCATAAAAATTTGTCTGGTTTGGTTCATTAACGTTTATTATGAAATCAATATCACGCGCTAATTAAAACTCTTTACTTACACTACTTAATAATGGATGAGAAGGAACTGTAAGAATCACCGGCATGAATTGTTTCACTTCAGCACAGTGTGGATTATTTTAATTAGGACGGTAGCAGAGAGCTTAAACTAAGTCCATTCTATTTTTAACTTCTGACTGTAATAGTTTAAATGGAACGAGTTCTGTCATAAAACTAGAGCTAGAACTTTCTGGACAGTTTCGGAAATATCACAACGCTATCTAGGATGGGGAGTTATTACAGCGTCCGTTAATGTACTATTGAAATTTCATGAGCACTTAAAAAAAATCCTCAAGACAATGTTTTCATATTTTTAATTCTTTCCCTTGCTAACCGGTAAATCCAATTGGTTTTTTAAGACATGTATACGTCCCCGTGGCATTTGATATTTGGAGAAGATTTGGTTAACTCTACAACCGAGTCATCTTTATTTTTTAAAACAATGCGATATAAAACAATAATTAGGACAAAAGGAGTGTGTGTGTGTGTGTGTGTGTGTGTGTGCCAATAGGTGAGATTTAGACAGGTTAAAAATATAAAACTGTCAAAATAAATATAAAAGATTTAAAAAATAGCTTTTATTTCACATTTGTATAATATGTTTTTACATGTTAGGCTTTAAAAAAGTTGAGTAAAAATTAGACCGAATAATGAATTAAAAATACCTCACATTCGATATAGGCCTATATTTCCCAATATTTGTAAGTCTTTACAATTTCAAGCCCTTGGCACAAGAAATTAAAGTCGAAGTTGGATGTCCAATCACGATTTTTTTTAACTGTTTGACCCGTTGAGCCAGAATGAATCAATCTGGTAATGAAAGCTCTAAATTATAGCCTCATCGTGAGCCAATCTTGAAATTAAAATTCTACCTTGTAAATTTTATATTTCAAAAATTTAAATTGGAAAATAAATTAATCTAGGTATAATATATAAAATATAAAGATGCAACATTAAAGTGGACGAGGTTTGTGACGTAAATATAGCCATAATTTTCCAGTCTAGGCCCGGTGTAGGTAGCCCCAAATGTTCGGTCAGATATGAAACAGATTCATGAACTTTAGTGTCGAGATACTCGCCTGGTGGAGTCTGAAGACTCTGGTTACACTAGATCTACTCACCAGGTGGAGTCTGCAGACTCTGGTTACACTAGATCTACTCACCTGGTGGAGACTGCAGACTCTGGTAACACTAGATCTACTCACCTGGTGGAGTCTGCAGACTCTGGTTACACTAGATCTACTCACCTGGTGGAGTCTGAAGACTTTGGTTACACTAGATATACTCACCTGGTGGAGACTGCAGACTCTGGTTACACTAGATCTACTCACCAGGTGGAGTCTGAAGACTCTGGTACACTAGATCTACTCAACAGGTGGAGACTGCAGACTCTGGTTACACTATATCTACTCACCTGGTGGAGTCATCAGACTCTGGTTACACTAGATCTACTCACCTGGTGGAGATTGCAGACTCTGCTTACACTAGTGCTACTCACCTGGTGGAGATTGGAGACTCTGGTTACACTAGATCTACTAACCTGGTGGAGACTGTAGACTCTGATTACACTAGATCTACTCACCTGGTGGAGATTGCAGACTCTGATTACACTAGATCTACTCACCTGGTGGAGATTGCAGACTCTGGTTACACTAGTGCTACTCACCTGGTTGAGATTGCAGACTCTGGTTTCACTAGTGCTACTCACCTGGTGGAGTCTGCAGACTCTGGTTACACAAGATCTACTCACCTGGTGGAGACTGTAGACTCTGATTACACTAGATCTACTCACCTGGTGGAGACTGCAGACTCTGATTACACTAGATCTACTCACCTGGTGGAGACTGTAGACTCTGATTACACTAGATCTACTCACCTGGTGGAGTCTGCAGACTCTGGTTACACTAGATCTACTCACCTGGTGGAGTCTGCAGACTCTGGTTACACTATATCTACTCACCTGGTGGAGTCTGCAGACTCTGGTTACACTAGATCTACTCACCTGGTGGAGTCTGCAGACTCTGGTTACACTATATCTACTCACCTGGTGGAGTCTGCAGACTCTGGTTACACTAGATCTACTCACCTGGTGGAGTCTGAAGACTCTGGTTACACTAGATCTACTCACCTGGTGGAGACTGCAGACTCTGGTTACACTAGATCTACTCACCTGGTGGAGACTGCAGACTCTGGTTACACTAGATCTACTAACCTGGTGAGTCTGCAGACTCTGATTACACTAGATCTACTCACCTGGTGGAGACTGTAGACTCTGGTTACACTAGATCTACATACCTGGTGGAGTCTGCAGACTCTGGTTACACTAGATCTACTCACATGGTGGAGTCTGCAGACTCTGCTTACACTATATCTACTCATCTGGTGGAGTCTACAGACTCTGGTTACACTAGATATACTCAGTTGGTGGAGTCTGCAAACTCTGGTTACACTAGATCTACTAACCTGGTGAGTCTGCAGACTCTGATTACACTAGATCTACTCACCTGGTGGAGATTGCAGACTCTGGTTACACTAGATCTACTAACCTGGTGAGTCTGCAGACTCTGATTACACTAGATCTAACTCACCTGGTGGAGATTGCAAACTCTGGTTACACTAGATCTACATACCTGGTGGAGTCTGCAGACTCTGGTTACACTATATCTACTCACCTGGTGGAGTCTGCAGACTCTTGTTACACAAGATCTACTCACCTGGTGGAGACTGTAGACTCTGGTTACGCTAGATCTACTCACCTGGTGGAGACTGCAGACTCTGGTTACACTAGATCTACATAACAGGTGGAGTCTCCAGACTCTGGTTACACTAGATCTACTAACCTGGTGGAGTCTGCAGACTCTGGTTACTATATATCTACTCACCTGGTGGAGACTGCAGACACTGGTTACACTAGATATATTAACCTGGTGGAGTCTGCAGACTCTGGTTACACTAGATCTACTCAACTGGTGGAGTCTGCAGACTCTGGTTACACTAGATCTACTCACTTGGTGGAGTCTGCAGACTCTGGTTACACAATATCTACTCACCTGGTGGAGTCTGCAGACTCTGGTTACACTAGAGCTACTCGCCAGGTGGAGTCTGCAGACTCTGGTTACACTAGAATTACTCACATGGTGGATTCTGCAGACTCTGGTTACACAAGATCTACTCACCTTGTGGAGACTGCAGACTCTGGTTACACTATCTACTCACCTGGTGGAGACTGCAGACTCTGGTTACACTAGATCTACATCCCTGGTAGAGTCTGCAGGCTCTGGTTATGCTAGATCTACTCACCTGGTGGAGTCTGCAGACTCTGATTACACTAGATCTACTCACCTGGTGGAGTTTGAAGACACTGGTTACACTATATCTACTCACCTGGTGGAGACTGCAGACTCTGGTTACACTAGATCTACTCACCTGGTGGAGTCTACATACTCTGGTTAAACTAGATATACTCACCTGGTGGAGACTGCAGACTCTGGTTACACTAGATCTACTCACCAGGTGGAGTCTGCAAACTCTGGTTATACTAGATCTACTCACCTGGTGGAGTCTGCAGACTCTGGTTACACTAGAGCTACTCACCTGGTGGAGACTGCAGATTCTGGTTACACTAGATCTACTCATCTGGTGGAGTCTACTGGTGGAGTCTACATACTCTGGTTAAACTAGATATACTCACCTGGTGGAGACTGCAGACTCTGGTTACACTAGATCTACTCACCAGGTGGAGTCTGCAAACTCTGGTTATACTAGATCTACTCACCTGGTGGAGTCTGCAGACTCTGGTTACACTAGAGCTACTCACCTGGTGGAGACTGCAGATTCTGGTTACACTAGATCTACTCATCTGGTGGAGTCTGCAGACTCTGGTTAGACTAGAGCTACTCACCAGGTGGAGTCTAAAGACTCTGGTACACTAGATCTACTCACCAGGTGGAGTCTACATACTCTGGTTAAACTAGATCTACTCACCTGGTGGAGACTTCAGACTCTTGTTACACTAGATCTACTCACTGGTGGAATCTGCAGACACTGGTAACAATAACTCTACCCACCTGGTGGAGTCTGAAGACTCTGGTTACACTAGATCTACTCACCTGGTGGAGATTGCAGACTCTGGTTACACTAGATTTGCTCACCAGGTGGAGTCTGCAGACTCTGGTTACACTAGATCTACTCACCTGGAGGAGTCTACATACTCTGGTTAAACAAGATCTACTCACCTGGTGGAGACTGCAGACTCTGGTTACACTAGATCTACTCACCTGGTGGATCTGCAGATTCGGGTTACACTATATCTACTCACTAGTGGATTCTGCAGACGCTGGTTACACTAGATCTACTCACCTGGTGGAGTCTGCAGACTCTGGTTACACTAGATCTACTCAAATGGTGGAGTCTGCAGACTCAGGTTACGCTAGATCTACTCACCTGGTGGAGTCTGCAAACTCTGCTTACAATAAATCTACTCACCTGGTGGAGACTGCAGACTCTGGTTACACTATATCTACTCACCTGGTGGAGTTGAAGACTCTGATTACACTATATCTACTCACTAGTGGAGTCTGCAGACTCTGGTTACACTAGATCTACTCAACCAGTGGAGTCTGCAGACTCTGGTTACACTATATCTACTCACTAGTGGATTCTGCAGACTCTGGTTACACTATATCTACTCACCTGGTGGAGTCTGCAGACTCTGGTTACACCAGATCTACTCACCTGGTGGAGTCTGCAGACTCTGGTTACACTAGATCTACTCGCCTGGTGGAGACTGCAGATTCTGGTTACACTATATCTACTCACTAGTAGATTCTGCAGACGCTGGTTACACTAGATCTACTCGCCTGGTGGAGACTGCAGACTCTGGTTACACTAGATTTACTCACCTGGTGGAGACAAGACTGCAGACTCTGGTTACAATATATCTACTCACCTGGTGGAGACTGCAGACTCTGGTTACACTCTATCTACTCACCTGGTGGAGTCTGAAGACTCTGGTTACACTATATCTACTCCCCTGGTGGAGACTGCAGACTCTGCTTACACTAGATCTACTCACCTGGTGGAGACTGCAGACTCTGGTTACACTATATCTACTCACCTGGTGGAGTCTGAAGACTCTGGTTACACTATATCTACTCACCTGGTGGAGTCTGAAGACTCTGCTTACACTAGATCTAATCACCTGGTGGAGTCTGCAGACTCTGGTTACACTATATCTACTCACCTGGTTGAGTCTGCAGAATCTGGTTACAATAGATCTACTCAACTGGTGGAATCTGCAGACGCTGGTTACACTAGATCTACTCGCCTGGTGGAGACTGCAGACTCTGGTTACACTAGATTTACTCACCTGGTGGAGACTGCAGACTCTGGTTACAATATATCTACTCACCTGGTGGAGACTGCAGACTCTGGTTACACTCTATCTACTCACCTGGTGGAGACTGCAGACTCTGCTTACACTAGATCTACTCACCTTGTGGAGTCTGAAGACTCTCGTTACACTAGATCTACTTACCTGGTGGAGTCTGCAGACTCTGGTTACACTAGATCTACTCACCTGGTGGAGACTGAAGACTCTGGTTACACTAGATCTACTCACCTGGTGGATACTGCAGACTCTGGTTACACTAGATCTACTAACCTGGTGAATCTGCAGACTCTGGTTACACTAGATCTACTCACCTGGTGGAGTCTGCAGACTCTGGTTACACTAGATAGACTCACCTGGTGGAGTCTGCAGACTCTGGTTACACTAGAGCTACTCACCAGGTGGAGTCTAAAGACTCTGGTACACTAGATCTACTCACCAGGTGGAGACTGCAGTCTCTGGTTACACTAGATCTACTCACCTGGTGGAGACTGCAGACTCTGGTTACACTAGTGCTAATCACCTGGTGGAGACTGCAGTCTCTGGTTACACTAGATCTACTCACCTGGTGGAGTCTGCAGACTCTGGTTACACTAGATCTACATACCATGTGGAGTCTGCAGACTCTGGTTACACTAGATCTACTCACCTGGTGGAGTCTGCAGACTCTGGTTACAATATATCTACTCACCTGGTGGAGTCTGCAAACTCTGGTTACACTAGATCTACTCACCTGGTGGAGACTGCAGACTCTGGTTACACTAGTGCTACTCACCTGGTGGAGTCTGCAGACTCTGGTTACACAAGATCTACTCACCTTGTGGAGACTGCAGACTCTGGTTACACTAGATCTACTCACCTGGTGGAGACTGCAGACTCTGGTTACACTAGATCTACTTCCCTGGTAGAGTCTGTAGGCTCTGGTTATGCTAGATATACTCACCTGGTGGAGTCTGTAGACTCTGGTTACACTAGATCTACTCGCCTGGTGGAGACTGCAGACTCTGGTTACACTAGATCTACTCACCTGGTGGAATCTGCAGACACTGGTAACACTAGATCTACTCACCTGGTGGAGACTGCAGACACTGGTTACACTAGATCTACTCACCAGGTGGAGTCTGAAGACTCTGGTTACACTAGACCTACTCACCTGGTGGAGTCTGAAGAATCTGGTTACACTAGATTTACTCACCTGGTGGAGTTTACATACTCTGGTTAAACTAGATCTACTCACCTGTTGGAGACTGCAGACTCTGGTTATACAAGATCAACTCAATGGTGGAATCTGCAGACACTGGTAACGCTAGATCTACTCACCTGGTGGAGTCTGCAGACTCTGGTTACACTAGATCTACTCACCTGGTGGAGTCTGCAGACTCTGGTTACACTAGAGCTACTCACCAGGTGGAGTCTAAAGACTCTGGTACACTAGATCTTCTCACCAGGTGGAGACTGCAGACTCTGGTTACACTAGATCTACTCACCTGTTGGAGTCTGAAGACTCTGGTTACACTAGATCTACTCACCTGGTGGAGATTGCAGACTCTGGTTACACTAGATCTGCTCACCAGGTGGAGTCTGCAGACTCTGGTTACACTAGATCTACACACCTGGTGGAATCTACATACTCTGGTTACACTAGATCTACTCACCTGGTGGAGATTGCAGACTCTGGTTAAACTAGATCTGCTCACCAGGTGGAGTCTGCAGACTCTGGTTACACAAGATCTACTGACCTGGTGGAGTCTACATACTCTATTTAAACTAGATCTACTCACCTGGTGGAGACTGCAGACTCTTGTTACACTAGATCTACTCAACTAGTGGAGTCTGCAGACTCTGGTTACACTAGATCTACTCATCTGGTGGAGTCAGCAGACTCTGGTTACACTAGATCTACTAAACCAGTGGAGACTGCAGACTCTGGTTACACTAGATCTACTCAACCAGTGGAGTCTGCAGACTCTGGTTACACTAGATCTACATACCTGGTGGAGTCTGCAGATTCTGGTTACACCATATCTACTCACCAGGTGGAGACTGCAGACTCTGGTTACACTAGATCTACTCACCTGGTTGAGTCTGCAGAATCTGGTTACAATAGATCTACACAACTGGTGGAATCTGCAGACTCTGGTTACACTAGATCTACTCGCCTGGTGGAGACTGCAGACTCTGGTTACACTAGATCTACTCACCTGGTGGAGTCTGCAGACGCTGGTTACACTAGATCTACTCACCTGGTGGAGTCTAGCAGACGCTGGTTACACTATATCTACTCACCAGGTGGAGTCTGCAGACTCTGGTTACACTAGATCTACTTCCCTGGTAGAGTCTTAAGGCTCTGGTTATGCTAGATCTACTCACCTGGTGGAGTCTGCAGACTCTGGTTACAATATATCTACTCACCTGGTGGAGACTGCAGACTCTGGTTACACTAGATCTATTAACCTAGATGGAGTCTGCAGACTCTGGTTACACTAGATCTACTCACCTGGTTGGAGTCTGCAGACTCTGGTTACACTATATATACTCACCTGGTGGAGTCTGCAGACTCTGGTTACAATAGATCTACTCACCTGGTGGAAACTGCAGACTCTGGTTACACTAGTGCTACTCACCTGGTGGAGATTGCAGACTCTGGTTACACTAGATCTACTAACCTGGTGAGTCTGCAGATTCTGGTTAAACTAGATCTACTGACCTGGTGGAGACTGTAGACTCTGATTACACTAGATCTACATACCTGGTGGAGTCTGCAGACTCTGGTTACACTAGATCTACTCAACTGGTGGAGTCTGCAGACTCTGGTTACACTAGACCTACTCACTTGGTGGAGTCTGCAGACTCTGGTTACACAAGATCTACTAACCTGGTGGAGTCTGCAGACTCTGGTTACACTAGAGCTACTCACCAAGTGGAGTCTGCAGACTCTGGTTACACTAGAATTACTCACCTGGTTGAGTCTGCAGACTCTGGTTACACAAGATCTACTTACCTGGTGGAGACTACAGACTCTGGTTACACTAGATCTACTCACCTGGTGGAGACTGCAGACTCTGGTTACACTAGATCTACTTCCCTGGTAGAGTCTGCAGGCTCTGGTTACGCTAGATCTACTCACCTGGTGGAGTCTGCAGACTCTGGTTACACTAGAGCTACTCACCTTGTGGAGTCTGCATACTCTGGTTACACTAGATCTACTCATCTGGTGGAGTCTGCAGACTAGTTACACTAGATCTATTCACCTGGTGGAGTCTACATACTCTGGTTAAACTAGATCTACTCACCTGGTGGAGACTGCAGACTCTGGTCACACTAGATCTACTCACCAGGTGGAGTCTGCAGACTCTGGTTACACTAGATCTACTCACCTGGTGGAGTCTGCAGACTCTGGGTACACTAGAGCTACTTACCTGGTGGAGTCTGCAGACTCTGGTTACACTAGATCTACTCACCTGGTGGAGTTTGAAGATACTGGTTACACTATATCTACTCACCTGGTGGAGTCTGCAGACTCTGGTTACACTAGATCTATTCACCTGGTGGAGTCTACATACTCTGGTTAAACTAGATCTACTCACCTAGGTGGAGACTGCAGACTCTGGTTACACTAGATCTACTCACCAGGTGGAGTCTGCAGACTCTGGTTACACTAGATCTACTCACCTGGTGGAGTCTGCAGACTCTGGTTAGACTAGAGCTACTCACCTGGTGGAGTCTGCAGACTCTGGTTACACTAGATCTACTCATCTGGTGGGGTCTGTAGACTCTGGTTACACAATATCTACTCACCTGTTGGAGTCTGCAGACTCTGGTTACACTAGATCTACTCACATGGTGGAGACTGCAGACTCTGTTTACACTAGTGCTACTCACCTGGTGGAGTCTGCAGACTCTGGTTACACTAGATTTACTCACCTGGTGGAGTCTGCAGACTCTGGTTACACAAGATCTACTCACCTGGTGGAGACTCCAGACTCTGGTTACACTAGATCTACTCACCTGATGGATACTGCAGACTCTGGTTACACTAGATCTACTAACCTGGTGAGTCTGCAGACTCTGGTTACACTAGATCTACTCCCCTGGTGGAGTCTGCAGACTCTGGTTACACTAGATCTACTCACCTGGTGGAGTCTACAGCCTCTGGTTACACTAGAGCTACTCACCTTGTGGAGTCTGCATACTCTGGTTACACTAGATCTACTCATCTGGTGGAGTCTGCAGACTCTGGTTACATAAGATCTACTCACCTTGTGGAGTCTGCAGACTCTGGTTACACTAGATCTTCTCACCTGGTGGAGACTGCAGACACTGGTTACACTAGATCTACTCACCTGGTGGAGACTGCAGACTCTGGTTACACTAGATCTACTCACCTGGTGGAGATTGCAGACTCTGGTTACACTAGATCTGCTCACCAGGTGGAGTCTGCAGACTCTGGTTACACAAGATCTACTGACCTGGTGGAGTCTACATACTCTGGTTAAACTAGATCTACTCACCTGGTGGAGACTGCAGACTCTGGTTACACTAGATCTACTCACCTGGTTGGAGTCTGCCGACTCTGGTTACACTAGATCTACTCATCTGGTGGAGTCTGCAGACTGTGGTTACAATAGATCATCTCGTTGCCAACATGTTACTATATTATAGCTCTTATTGATAATAACTTTCTTAAGTGACAACTGCAAATCAAACTTATTGACGTGTGAATACATGAAATAGATCTATGATCTCTGCAAGCTATCATATACGGCCGTTACTATCAACATTGGACTATTATTTAAGACTCCAGGTAAAAAAGGGGCTAACTCCAACTTTAACTCAAGTTTATTTAGTGTTACAATCTGTTACACTTCATGAGTCCTTTATATAGTGTTTAAAACAGGTAAATATAATATAGCTCTCATATAGAAGTGGTTGTCCTGAGAAGTGTGTGTAATATGATTCTACCCTTCTCCTTCAATTATCACTATAACCTAGAGGTATTATATCCTGTCTACAGTATCAGAGTTGAAAACTGACCGACTGGAGAAGGTTCGTCACTGTAAACAATGGCTGGACGTGACTAATTATTATTTTCACACTAAAATTATCAATAATTATTTCCTAATAATTTGACATTAGCTAATTCCAACCATTGTTAACAATAAAGTACTTCTTGCAGACTGTCACCGCCGCTCCTACCGTAGATAGGCAATAAATCCAACCCTCCAGCAGTAAGATTTTCTCCGAGGAATGGGCGCATCTGAGGGAGTGGGAGGGGGTATGGAGTAGCTCCCAGTTTTAAAGGGTTTAGCGTGGCGGAGAGCGGGCTACCACAACGAGAACCATTACGTCATAAATTAATATAATGTGGTAATATATTAGCAAGTAGAAGCCAGCACATCGCCATTTCTGTGTGCGGGTAATCTGTGGCTGTTTGAGGGCCAAGCCGATATGCGGAGTGATTGAAGACAAGAGACAGTGATACTGAGAATAGTGGTACAAGGAGTATCGCAGAGAGACAGTGTGTTACACCCTCTCTGTATCCTCATACTACCCGACCAGCGAAAGTAATAAAAGGGATAGGATGAACTTAACATACAAGATAAATGAATATTATAAAAATATGTAAATTAAACAATGAGCATATATCATAATGAGTTCTGTTGGAAATTATACTCGAAGTAAACAACTTTACATAATTAAAGTTACGCAAGTTGTAATGTATTGGTTTGGATTAATCTAAATTATGTAAAAATTCATGGATGAAGGTAAATTTTATTTAACGTAATATAGGTAGAGTATCCTTTAAAGATTCATCCATGAAGAAACATGCAATTCTTAGAAACGATCTGAAAAGGATTTCACCCCTAAAATATATTTTTTATACCATCTTTCTTGTTAAAATACCTACTGCGTTGTTTCTTGTGAAAAGAAACAACTTCATAGTATTTGGCAGTAGACGCCATTTCTCTATACCAATAAGAAGCTAGCTCTCACAAAACCTGTCGCCAGGACTCTTTCTATTGGTTAGATTTTACACTGTTGAAGAGGGGAGAGAAAGGCAAGGGGTATGTTATATATAAACCATTGTGCGTATGTTTATGGCATGAAGACGATCTCCGGGACCAAACATCTACACCGAGATCACGCTCACGCACGAGTCAGTCACAGTCTAACACATTATAAAATATAAATCACATCAGTATAACAAGTGTGCAGTAATATAAAACATTTAATTAAAATATGTACAAGTAATTAACAGGTGTAATTTAAATAAACCGTGTGTGAAATAA
>CABEEJ010008923.1:10585-21243 GCA_901482245.1 Timema douglasi
CCCCCCCCCCAAAGCTTTATGAAATATTACAATTGTAAGCAATTCATCAAACTGGGACATTTTGAAGAGTTCTTGCAATACTGACAATAGCAACATTGTTGAAGCAAAACTTTGAAACTCTCCTGTACTCGTAATTTTGGACCCATTTCAAGGACTCAGGAAGTTTAAAAATCAATCCTCTCTCTTCTGACAATATAGTTTAACTCTGTGAACAAGGATTTTCCGGTCTTGTAATGATCTCAGAATGATTTTTGTTGCACTCTGTCCATCAACATAGGATTCAAATTCAATGAGCTCACGAAAAAACAAACAACCCCGGAGCAGTATCATGGTTGTCACTGAAAAACTATGTTTTTGGCACCAATATTTTCCCAGGTACAGTACATCTATAATTTTCTATTTGTAAGATAGAAAAAGTTACTGAGATTGATTGAATCTAGTTAATGGCATCTTTAGATACAAAATAAAAACTCAAATGAACTCTCCTCGAGAATGAAACAGCATTACAGTAGCCATTGAAATAATCTTTTTTGGTCACTTACCTAAAATTGCAACAAAGTCACATTGTCATTAAAAATTGTGATTTACAATTTGTTTGATCGTAGAGTTATTGAAATAATAATGTTTTAATTGTTTTAATTAATTAAATTAAATTAATTTAACAAACACCATTATGTAAATAATAATAAACCAAAACCACCCTTTGGTTGCCAGGCCGGGAAATTTTTTTATTAATTGGGGTCGCGATCAAAAAATTATGCGAAACACTGATCTTTAACATTACTTACTTACTTACATTATTATATTAGAAAAAGTTCATTGCCATGTATATGCCATGTATTCCTATCTTGAGATATTTCTATCCAGTCCACCTCGTTACACCCTATTTCTTTCAGGTGCATTATAATGTTATCCTCATATGTCTTCCCAATGGTTTCTTCCAATTAAGTTTGCCAGTCAATACCCTGGACACGGTTCTAGATTCTTCTAAAACATATATATATATACACTGTATGTGTATATACATATGTGATATATATCACAAGAATCGTTGTAGCACGTTTTTTTAAAACAAAATAACCATTTTGAATAAAATCTTTCTTTCTACATTATTTATGTTTGAAAATTAATTTTACTTTATGTAAAGTGAAAAAGCGGGGACCCGGAAACTGAGGCAATCATTATAACTACCGATGTTATGTGAGAAACTGTTGGCTACACAAAAACTCGGTTTGTTAGTTCTATCCTTAGCTAGAACACATTTTAAAAAAGGAATTTAAATTGAAAGTTAAAAAACATTTTGATCGTCGTTCATTGTCACGCGACATGAATTATTACCTTGTTTTTTGCCCTATAATTAAACTAATTTAAGAATTTTTATTTTTTAAAATTATTGTATATGTGTACTTGTGGTATTATGGTATAAGACGTCACGTTATCAATAGACGATATAGCAGATGACGAGGAGGTCTTGGTTCGTAAAAAATAAGCATGAAACAGATTTGCGTAAAAATGTTTGTTTTTCTAAGATGTATACGCCTAGTCGTTACACAGTATTATTATTATTATTATTAGCGCCACGTCTTACTACCCGTTTGGTTTATACTCAAGCTAATGTGTAATGGTAGGGTGAATGTGAGATGAAATGGAGGACCTACAGTATAATGTGGATTCCGAACCACAGTTGAGGCCTGACATTCCACACATTCACAAGTTGTGATTAATACACTTCTTGTCAGAGGTGAAGGAAGAGTTTGGCAATCAGATAAATCTGTGCCGGGACCGAGGGTTGAACCCCCGAGCCCCAGCACATAAGTCTGAAACCTTACCCCTAGACCACCAGGTCACCCTTACACAGTTTAAGACGTCAGGTTTTCACTATAATTGTAATGGGGGAGGTTGAGGTTCATATATCAGCACTGGTAGTGGTTTTGCCACTGGTATCTATCGCTTTACTTTTTATATCCTTACTTCGCTGTTTATTTTCTCCAATTTTCCCTTCATTCCTCCCCCATGTACATTTGTTCGTGATTCGAACCTCAACCTCCCACCGTCCTCGAATTTACTCCTTAGACTTTATGATCACAAGTCTTTGGTTATAATCTATACTGTACCTAGATTTGTTTTATTTTAATTTTTTTTGTGTGTAATTTTTTCGTTAGAAGAAACGTTATGAATTGTCATGCAAGTGATTGTTTGAGACTTAAATGTTAGCAAATTTAAAAATATTCTGATACTTTTATTAAAGATCAAGCTAAATTCATAATGTTTGAAAAACTTTTTTTGATATATTAGTAGTAGCTGAGAATGAAAGAAAATGTTATTTGACGATTCCACTGCATATAATTATGAATCTAAAAACTTGTTTGAATGGGTGTAGCTTGTTTGGAAGACTACTTGAGGTTCAGTGGTAATGGTGACTTATTACATCTTAAGGGGGTTATAGTTCAGTCCTAAGAAGAGCCTATAGGCTGTAAGTTATATTTGCTAAAGGCAGATATCTTCTACTATCCTGATATTAACATTATTGAAAGGTGGGTTGGTTGTGTATCGCCATATTCAGATCACCATTTAAAGAAATGTATTTTATATTTTGAAGATATCTTTGGATCTTTTCATCCATAATAAATAAAGTATATTTATTTCTAAGGACCTTTTTAAGGTTTCTACTTTGGAGTTCGGACTATATTTGTGTTGTCCTATTTTGTTTTTATTATATAAATCACAAGCTGATGTGATCCTGTGTTTAGTAAAAAAGCACGTTACACACCCGTATTAAGATAAGTTTCAAGGGACATATTTTAAATTATTTCTCACTCCTGCAAAAAGTGCTTTTTCGTGTTCCAAGTCTTACTGCCCATTCGGTATATCCACATATTTACACCAATGAATCAGGAATAAGTCAGGTAGAGTTATAAATGAAAGGTATCCACATTTGTTCATAGAAAGAGTTGGAAACTGTTTTTAAATAAACACCTTAGCATAGACGTCCTAGATTCTAACCCAGAACTTCCAGTCACCAGCAAAAAAAGAAAAACTGAGACTGACATTTTTTCCACGCGTCCACCGATGAAGGTATCTGTATGCTCATCTTCCTCCCATTCACACCCTTAGTTATGACCCAGACATCATTTTGGAATAAAAGTTATAACAAGTCCTGTGTCACTGAACCTTAAACTAATCAGTAAAACAAGAAAATAAAGTGCAAGAGGCTTATTAAATGACATCACAAACCAAGCAGCAATAAAAAATAAACAACATACATGACTACTAGCTGCGTTCCATTCTTTAATATTTATGTGTAGATAAAAACACGTACACACGGTTTATCTTGAAAGGTAGTGAGTAAAATTCAATTTTTATAGAAATGGTCTTTTAATAAACAAAACAAATATTTGTTTTCAGCCAAAATTGATGAAGTTTTATTACGTTATTAAAGGAGTGAAAAACGGTCTTGGGCACGAGACGACACCTAGAGAGCCCACTAGTTAGAGTATTGGCGTACTAAGCAAAAGGTCCTGAGTTCAATTCCCGTGTCTAGGTGTCATTTTTCAATTCAAGGAATATGTTTTATTAAAAATAAACCCTATTGGTAATAGCTATCAAATGACTTGATTTTTAAATTAGTAGTTTGTCTAGCTGTCATTCAGGTCATTCCTAGGAAAATGGGATTATATACTTACCATGTGTGACTACCTTTCGTGGTGAACAGAGGATAAAGCCCGTTAGAGTAATACTCGTTTGTTAGAAACTTTCAAAAGTTAGAAGTTTGAGGCCGAAGCGATATTTGAAGAGTGTTTTACGTGATGCATACAAATGTATGTTTATTTCTCCGAAAAAAACGACAAAAAATACTTTTAGTAATTTGGTTCATAATTCTTATATAAATAGTGTGTCATACGAGAAACATAATGTTTGGTTTTTATAAGGAACTATCATTTAAAGGTATTTCATTGCTCTGAGATATTTGAAAAATTTGTTTCAAACTGTAATATAAGTAAAACGATTGAGTCCTACCACACATTTGTTGGTGGAGTTAAAACCCCTAATTAGTATTGTAACAGGAATAGAGCTGATATTGTAGTTTTGTTTCGAAAGTGTTACCATGGAGATATTGTCTATTTGCATTTGATATGAGTTTTCTTATCGATTTTATTTAGGGGATTGTTGGTCTTAGATGCTAGTTAATGTGTTGATAAAAAACATTCTTTCTTACTTACTTACTCCATGGCATTAGAAACTTGAAAGTTCATTGCCGCACTTAAAAAGTATGCCATCAATCCCTATCTTAATATATTATACTGGTTTTTAATGCTATGACAGGCTGATGTTAATATTACCCAACCTAACAAAACTAAACTTTCCATTCATAGATGCTTGTAATAAAATTATATTGTTCACCTAACTATAATAACTAAGAGTATTTTAAATGCAAATTAACTAAATTAATTTAATTTTTAGTAAATAAATTAGGACATATGTTTACATACTATATATATATATGATACCGTATATATATATATATATATATATATATATTCGGTATCAGTGCCTCCTGATTTCACCCATCAATGGTTTTGTTGAGGTTTGCGCCCTGGAAAAAGCCACGTATAATTGGCCTTGGTTGAAAACTGGTTTGGGTAGATAAATACCAACCCTATGCAATTTTTGAACTTGTGACTTACTAATTCATTGAGAACGCTAGTTTAACTAGGAGCTGCTTATGTATTAAAACAAAAGGGATGCCAGGGTCTACTAGGGCCAAATCGATTGTTGGTATGAAACACACATTTCCTTGAGACGAACCTATTAACATTGTCGCGTAGATTAGATTTGTATCCTATTTTGTCACTGCTTGGTGCGTTCCATTGCATAGGCCTTGATTAGTACTATACACACACGTTACAACAATCAGACATTAGTGTAATTTAAAGGTCTATGTCATTTGATACTCTGAAGTATTATCTATCCTTTAATTAGAGTAGTAATTGGTTAGTGTGAATACATATCCAGGCTATGTAAATGTAAGCATAAATTAAATAAGTTTGTTTAACGTTACGTGTAAAATTTTCATTGACACAAGACACACTTTTTGCTAACTAATATGAATACAAATCAACCAAACCATAAAAATGGGTCACTGTATTATTAATCTGCAATTCCCCTTTGTATTTAAGACTAGAGTTTATATTCTAGCCTCTCCATGCTTTTTAAATGCAAATAACATGTTAAATAATTAAAATGATTAAATAAATCACGTTTTTATTTATTTAAATTTTCTATCGGTTTTCAAGTTTGGAAAAATGTGCGCACTTCTTGAGTGTTTCCTTTTCAATTTCTCCAATTTTCAGCTTTCTAACTAATTGAGAAGTATTAAAAATTCTCTGCGGCAGATATACAAACTTATTTACAGACACCATTATACTTTTATTAATATAGATTATATTAACATAAGAATTCTTTTAATATTTCTAACTCACCTTTTAGCAATCGGATTAATCATCATCTTTCAAACAATCTTGATTTTCTTGGTTATAGAAATAATAACTTCAACTTTTTGATTCTCAGTTAGACCCTATTCTTGTTCTTGTATTTCTAGGTGGATTACTGTACTAGTACTATTTATTATGTAAGAATATTAGCATCACCAAGAGTTAAAAATGGTAACACAGCACACGCCAACATTCTTTAAAATAATTCGCAGCTCACCCGGTTTGGTGTAAACAGCACTATAGCCCCCCGGTCATTTTACAGTATTTTGCATTGTTTAAAAGATGGATCATGTAAGTTTTTGTGTCCATGTCTTGCGGGCACCACTTTCTCTGTTCGTTTCCTGTGACTTAATAATAAAATGTAGCACCGGGTGGTACAATCATCACGAATACCCCATGGATACTAACATGACGTAGTTTTGTTGGGTGTACCTGCTGAGGAAACTGTTATTACACCCAAAGAATGACGATAACGTCATAATTGGTAAAGGAAGACTCGGGCTATAGTTCAGCAACTTGTTCCCTCTTCCGCATGAAAATAATAAATAATTACCTTTCGTAATGTTTCTATGCGATCAATTTATCTCCCCCGCCGCGAGTTCTTCTATCAACCTGGGCTATCTATATATTTATATTAAATAAGTATAGCTGAGGAAGGTGAAAGTTAGAAGATGCGTACTTTCCTCTGGCTGGGGGAAAAGTGGTATATCCTTAGGAAAAACAGTTGATGAGGAGGTCGCAGTTTGAATCCCGACTGGCTGTACTAATTTTTATTTCCTCAGTGGATTTCAACCTATTCCCATGAAACATTTTGTGGGTACACTTTTCATCAATCATACCTTCCCCATCCTTAGACCAGTGGTGTAAGTACCCGGATAGATGGACACAGAGCACACAAATATAAAATAAAATGTAATCAAGAAGAAAACCCACATCAGCGGGCAAGTGGAATTAATGTCAGGCGTATCTAGTCTGATTTGATGGTGAGAAGAAGGTTGGGGTTCAAATCTCCACCGGGTTTGTCGAGGGTGGTCTCCATAAATTAATTCTCACTCTTTCTCTGTACATATTTGGATGCCTTTATTATAATTTATACATCCTGATTGCCAACCCCATTAACGTTATTGAAATGAATATACCCACCAGTCGAAACTGCTTCGGTGATCGCATGGTATAATCGTAATAGACTAGATTGCCGATGGAAGGAAAATTGGGGTTAGAATCTCGGCTGGGTGTGCTAAGGGTGTTTTTTCTTAAATAGTTTTCCACTCTCCCTTCACGAAAATGGGGTACACTTCCTCTAAGTTCAGCCTTCTTCATCCCTAACTCACTTACCTAATTAGCACATATGCGTATAGCCTGAACAGATAGTTGGAAGCGGTGCTAAAAAATATTAGTAAGATGGGGATTCCCTCTCTCAATTTTCATCAAGATCCATCACAATATTTAGAGGAACTATGATGGTAGTATGATGAACCTTAAGGGGACCAGCTACTTGAGGGGAAAATCTTCCATTAAAATATTTCTTATGAGATTTGCTAGCGCCGACTTCTGAAGCTTCAAAAACACCAAAAAAATCCTTAATTTATCTTAGAAATATAACCCTGTTTACAAAATTTTAGTTGAAATTCCTCCCCCCCCCCCCCCCCTCCCCCCCNCCCCCCCCCGTTTCCCCCAAATTGGAATTTCTGGACGTCTGCAGAGCTCTGTCAGGTGGCCCCTTTATAATAGCTCATTGGCTAGCTGCTATCGGCATACGAAGCCAAAACTATCAGATTTTATTTCTATGTCCAAGTCCATAATATACAAAACACATAATTACGTACCTATCGACAATTTATTTTAGACAAGAGATATATTACATTCCATTACACCCAGAAGAAGAATAATACGGAGGAAGTCTTTAAATATAAACTGTCCGACGCATAAATCGACGAGACTTAAGGGCACGTACTCGCGTTATGGCGTTGAAATAGTTTGTATTAAGCTGCACGTTTCCGCACGTACACCGGTAATTGGTATCTCTTTCTTTCTTTATACTTCTGTCGCTACCTAGGCCAATTTAACTGTGATTGAATCGACCACTGACCGAGAGGTAGAAAGAAGATAACAAGTATACATCTTAGCTTCTATTTTCTCTGTGAGTGATAAGAGAAAATTTAGCATCAATGGGCACGTGAACAAAATATCAGACTCGTCTTGGCTGGTTTTCTGGTGACGAGGAGGTCTGGGTTCAAATCCCAACCAAGTGTACTGAGAATTATTTTTTCTTGACCAGCTTCAGTGGCCACAGGGTCTGACGCGCAACTCTCGCAGTGGACTAGAATGATGACGGTGAAATTGAGGTTCTAATCTCAGCTAGGTGTACTGAGGATGGTTTTGCCAAAATGTTTTTCCACTCTCCCTCAACACAAATGCGGGTACACTTCCTATAGATATAGCCTGCTTAATTCTTAAATACCATTAGTGGAATTAGTACATAAGCTTATAAACCGAACTGGTAGTAAGACACGGTGCAGAAAAAAAATCTTATAAATGGTTTCCCAAGCTACCTCCACTCAAATTCAGGTACATTTCCTCTAAAATTTACCTTCCCCATCCTTGATCCGTTAGAATAAATAAGTGTCTATAGCTCGCAGTGCTATTTTCTAAACTATTCATACACCACGCTTTATTACCCATCAAGACTATTTGCAATTTTAACACTAATGTGGTAGGGATGAGTAAGGTATAGTTTAGATCAAGTGTACCAGCATTTATGTGGAAAGAGATTGTAAAAATTTTCCTTAGTACACCCAGTCGGGATTCCATCACCGGTGAGCTTGACTAGACGAGATTTACGTTTAGTCTTAATTACTATCACTTGATTATATAACTACCACAAGAACGCAGCTGAGAGGTTTCAGAATAGAATCAGCGAGCCAGGAGGGTATTTTGGATGTGAGCAAAGCGAGCTCTTGCAGCATCAATCACACAAACAAATAGCCAATCCCTCATTCGACATAAGCTTCTTATTATTCGTATACTGGGAGTTAGGTTAGAGTAACTCCCGAGGCTATTTTTATAAATACGGCAAACTGTCAGCATTGGATAGCCAAAATAAACTTAAACATTTATCACCATTTTAATCTCATCAATTTCTGTTTTGTTTTTTTGCATTTTTATAAAGTAGTTATGACCCAGTCTCCGGATTACTAAAGAGTAGCTATAAACTTAAGACCTCCAAACACGAAACACTCTGTGACCCCTATGTTGGATGTCCCTAGTATGGGAGATTTATCTAATTAAGTGGCTCGTAGCCTTTTAGAGTTTACGCACCATTTTAATTTCTATCAAAATCACAAGCACCCACCTTATCCACCCACCCCTTATTTATCAAGTTTTTATGCACACATATTACTATTCAAGCCATTCTCTATTATACAATACAGGTAATATTACTAATGATTGTAATAATAATTATAATAATAATAATAGCCAATACAACCATTAAAATCTGAGATAGGTTAGATTAAAATATATTAATATTTTTTAGTGTTCTCGTTCTCTCATGTGTAGGCCTATCCTTAAACCATCCTATGCCCCCAGGAGGGGCGGGCCTCCAGTCTGGTAAACACTTATAGTAATCCTATGGTGACCTGACTATAGACATATTTCTATAGTATTATTATTTCCCTAAGGTTTTTTAGTACTGCATCATACTACCCATTCGGGTTATACGCTTATATGCTAATTACGCTGATAGTTCTAGGGATGAGGAAGGCTATAGTTAGAGGAAGTGTACCCACATTTGCGTGGAATGAGAGTGGATAACCATTTTGGAAATACCAACCTCAGAATACTCGATTGAGATTCGAACCTCAATCGTAACTGACAGTCTAGTCTACTGCGAGAGTAACGCGTTAGAACCAAGCGACCACCCAAACGGGTAGTAGGTGTTCACTTTCTAAAATATTCCAAAATGTAATTGGAATTGCATCAACTCTCTTCCTTAAAGACGTGAAAGTAGATTCCTATCTGAGTTTGTTGAAGAATCTTGGCAGCCATATAGGACTTGAGCCTCTTGCGACCTTTGACAAAGCCGACACTTTCAAATACGATGTACCACGGGAAGTCCTATCATGTGTGCCGGATAGTGATTAATTATTATTTTCCTCAATATTAGTCATTTATTAAAGCTGTGCTCGTCTTTGTGTGTGGATATAATTGATGAAATCTTCTTAGCTAATCAGTAACCTGCTTCGGTGACCGCATGGTCTAAGGAGTTACTCTTGCAATGTACTAGATTGTTGATGACAGGGATATATGGGTTCAAATCCCAGTCGGGTGTATGGCGAGTGGTATTTCCTAAAGGATTTTACACTCTCCCTCCACGCAAACTCAAGTACACTTTTTCTAAATTCAACCTTTCTCGTCCTTAACTCATTAGCGTAATGATTACAAATGCGTATAACCTGAACAGGTAGTAATACAGGGTGCTAAAAAACTAAGCTAATCAGTAAACAAAACATCTATCAATAATGAAACGCTATGCTGGTGAGTAACTTATCTCATCTACCAACAGTTTAACCAGAGAATTAGATACTCGATTACGGTTGTAGTAGAAATCTTATCCAATTGAGGGTTTCTTCGGCTTTAACTGACAACTGAGAAATCGGGGTCTGTGAAATATATTGTTAGTCTTAAAATTACTATTTAAAATTTTAATATATTTAAAAAATTAATAAAATATTTAGAATAGTTTGAAGTTCATTGTTTTTAATGAATACACCAGGCTATAACATCACGATGTGACGCTTGGTTCAAGCTGTATTTTTTTTAGCACCGCGTCTTAATAACTTTCTAGGTTATACGATTATGTACTAATTATTATACTAATGGTTTTAGGGATTAGGGAGGTTATTTAGAGGAAGTGTACTCGAATTTGTGTAGAGGAAGCGTGGAAAACTATTTAGGAAAAACCACCTTCAGTACACCTAAGATTTGCTAACGCCTTTTTGCGTGATGCGTGGGTAACATTGAGGAAGGAAGCATTTTAAAAATAATCTAATTACATTTGCGTGAAAGGAGAGTGTGAAGCCATTTGTAACAACTTACGTTGTAACAACACTTACCAACTGGGACAGCCAACTGGGTCAACACGCGGCACTAACTTGACCAGCGACC
>CABEEJ010008924.1:0-12909 GCA_901482245.1 Timema douglasi
TATTTTTTTAGAAACTCACTGTAAAACATTGTGTATTTTCTTTTATTATATTATTATGCCCGTGCGAAGCCGGGTTGGGCTGCTAGAATATATATATAGATAAAACAATAGTTTCACGGGTGGTTTATTTTCGTGATTTTGAGACAGGTTTTTTTACTTTTACATGATGAGAGGAAATTTAGGGCTTATGAAAACAAAATACTGTACTTCGGAAAATATTTATGTTACATTATGATTATTTGTAATCGTCCCCATACATTGTTAAAGTAATCAAATCAGGCAGGTTACGGTGTGCATGATATGCAGCGCGAATGTGCTCAGTGTACTCACCGGAAAACTTATTGGTAAACGACCAATAGGAAGACCAAGACGCAGATGGGAGGATAACATTATAATGGACCTGAAATAGATAGAGTGTAATGAGGACTGGACAAAACTAGCTCAAGATAGGGGTAGCGTGTAATGAGGTGGACTGGATATAACCAGCTCAAGATTGGAATAGGGTGTAATGAGGTGGACTGGATAGAATTAGCTCAAGATAAGAATAGGATGTAGTGTTCGTAGGAGCAATTTTCTTTACTTACTTACTTACTTACCCTATGGCATTAGTAACTCGAAAGCTCAATGCCGCACTTACATTAATGTAAGTCACCTAACCCTATCGTGAGCTAATTCTATCCATTATACTCTATCTCTTTCAGGAATATTATAATGTTCTTCCACTCTCCAGTATCTTCATCCTTTTTTGGCCATATTATCTTCTTAAGTACTTTGTTTTCGAACACACTAGATTTTTTTTTGTCATGTAAGGAAAGAGTCTATGTTTCTCAACCTTAGAGAACAACTGGTAGAATTATTGTAGTTCTTTTAGCATCAAGTCTTACTACTCGTTCGTGTTTTACGCTTATGTTTTAGTTACACTAATGTGTTAGGGAATAGGAAGGTTTAATTGAGAGAAAGTGTACCCCCATTTGCGTCGAGGAAGAGTGGAAAACCGTTTTGAAAAGCCTCCGTACACCCGACCAATAATCGAATCTCGACCTGCCAGTCATTGACAGTATAGTTTTACTGCGAGAGTAACGCCTTAGAACATGCGGCCACCGGAGCGTTTTTTTATTCCTTGACAGAATACTTTTTTGTTTTAGACTTTTATGTCCAAGTCTTATTCCCTCATCTGGACTATACGCATGTAATCACAAGGGCGAAGAGGTTATAATTCAGAGGATGTGGACCCGAAATGGCGTTAAGGTGAGAGTGAGAATCAATTTACAGGGTAGAAACACACATAGCCGGGATGCAAGTCCTGACCTCGTCACCGGCAACTCAGGTAAATAGGCTTGCTATTTTAGACTGCGTGCCCACCGGCGTGGTTCATTAAGCTACGTTAATTATTTACATTGTATGCGTTAGTAAAACAAAAAAATGGTGAGCTTTAAACGGATCGTAAACTCCATAAAGTTGTTTGTTCCAAGACCAAACACAGCAATACAGTTCAACACCAGCAGTAGATTGATACTACTCTTTATTGAGATATTCCTGTAAGAGAAAAAAAAATGCTTAAGATTTTCTTGGACTTTCTCTTGATTATCTATTATAAAACCTCTTCAAACAAGAAAATAAACAAAATATAGGAAATTGCCGGGAAAAGAAGATACTTATAGCGAGTTTTTTTTAAGCCAAATTGTTTTAGTAAAAACCAATTAAAATTGTTCTTTAGATACATTTAGTTTTACAGAGATACCGGATTTGATTAATAAGTGACAAAGTATGACAATTTTTTGAATTATTTAACACCGTATAATTTGTGTTTCAATGTCATATTTTTAAAACCTACCGGATGCAACGACCAAATATTACAGTTTTAATAAGTTATTTTGAATGTCAGTTACCATTACACCCTAAGTAAAATAACCTCGGGGAAAATTAATCTAAGACGGAGACAAACAAACAATGCTGTCATCGTTTAAAATATAGCGCAGGGCTAGTAATGTGACATAAGAGACGCCGCCATCTTGAGCTTGGAATAAATAAACGTTGTACACATAAAAAAAATCGTTCCATACTTGAAGTCAAATTTTTTTAGGCAGGGCCATTTCAAAAACACATTTTTATTCCTATTTCTCTCGGCCAAAATTGAAAACATTTTAATTGCATGATATTGGTTTAATAATATATCAAAAGTTACAGCTACAGGTAACATGATCTGACGTATGCATATGTGAAAGTATTTATTTTATGTCTACCTTTAAAATAAGGCAGTTTAAAAAAATTGTACTATATCCAAAATTTGAATCCAAGCACGCATTTGTAAGTAGTTTTTCAACACACATGGTTAAAATCATTGTAATTACAGGAGTGTTTGTATGGAGGTAGCCACAATTCAATTAATTTAAATTTGTTGAAAAATTGCAATATATACTAATTTGAATAAACGTTTCTAAAACATAAACTTTGTTATTTCTCAATAATAGGTAAGTATTATATAAATAGGTATTATACAACAAATTAATTGTCATGTTATTATACTTCGTTAGTATCATCGTTTAGTTTGTAGCATGTCAATTATGTAAAATTGACATCTACACCACGAACCCACATAAAAATACTAAATTATGATAATTACTATAGCAAAATCCAAAGAAGAGAATTAAAATTTGCATATTAAGGAATAATATGCTTCAACATCTATTTTCCATGACTGGATGGGCTCGGATACAGCCACCATGGTTCCGAGAAGAAAATACTACAAGTGTGTAAAATAACACTCACGAGACGAATCCTTATAAAAATACTACAGCTGAATCCAAAGAAGATAATTAAAACTGATTTATTTAGTAATAATATCCTTCAAGACTTACTCACCATAACAGGATGGGCCCAGATACAATCACCATGCTTTCAAAGAAATTATGACGAGTATGGTGGGGGTACCAGCATGGCAAATCTCACACACGTCCTCGCTGCATCACCAAATAGTTGAAATGGACGGGACTGGCTTGGGATCGAATTCAAGACTAGAGCGCTGCTGCTCTTGCGGCGTTCCTGGGGACTTCTGTCTTTTCCTCCCCCTCTCTTTATTTTCCTTTCTCCCCTTGTTACCGCATCTCCCATTTGCCTGTGTTTACGCATTATTCCTTTTAGTTCTGTTTGGTCAGAGAAATCGTATATAATGAGTGCCGCTCAGATTCACTTATTGTACTTCACCATATCGTATCATCGAAGAAGAAACGCCGCTCTATCACCTATAAGAGTACCAGCTCGCCATAAAGTTTGGATCGTGGGTCTCTCCGCGTCATCGAGGGAAATCCTCTTCGATCTTCTAAGTATCAAGGCGTAATAAATAAGTCAATCAGACTTATGGGTCTTGTCTAACAGACTATAATGTTTGTCATGTCCTTTTGACTTAGTTTATACTCGTATAGTCGAGGTGACTATTTTTCTAGACTTCTTATTTCAGTCAAAGAGACTAGATTTTGGTTTTGTGTCCTTCTGACTTAGTTGGTGTAGTCAAAGTGACTCTAATGTGTTCTCGAGTCTTTCAGACTTCTTCCAAGTGACTAAGATCTCCCTATGTCCATATGACATAGCTTAAATATAGGAGCCTTGACTTCAGAGGTAATAAGGACCTAGTCTTAAAGGTTACTTTTCTCCACAAGTACAGTACTTCCTTTTTAGTCCTTATGACTAGTCTGTTTTCTCATGACGCAGTGGACGTCGTGTTTAGTTGTTTGATTTTTGTATGGCTACTGTAACACCGCCCTTAGTCTTCCCACAAGAATAAGGCTAGTGCACAACATAAACTAACCATAAAAAAAAAGAAACAATAATTGCAGAGGAGCCGATAGAATAATAACGAAAAGCAAATAGGCCGACACTGGTCTATTCACTTTCTGCTTCCATGAACTCACACTTCAACTATTTCAATCTACATATTACGGGTGCAAGCGAAGGATATATCATAAAAGTGTGATAAAAAAAATATGTCAAAGATAATATTTTAGTTTTATTGATGATAAATATTGAACAGTATATGTGTAATATGAAGCTATGACAAAACAAGAGTTGCGGGAACTTTCAGTAACCATGAATTGGTTACAATTCAATGTAATATATAAGATTACTCTAAAGGGTGGTAAAAAATATAATTTCCTTCATAACAATATAAAACTTTTGGTGCCGTATGGGCTATACTTTTCTAATACCTTGTTCATGAGACCATATAATATTTTCCTGCCACGCAGGTAATAACATTCCTTACGCAACAATAAAATTTCCTTGCCATATGGGCAATAAGTTACAAGCATTTAATTTGACAACAATATAATATTTTCCTGCCACGCAGGTAATAACATTCCTTACGCAACAATAAACTTTCCCTGCCGTATGGGCAATAAGTTACAAACATTTACTTTGACAACAATATAATATATTTCTGCCATGCAGGTAATAACATTTCTTACGCAACAATAAAATGTCCTTGCCATATGGGCAATAGGTTACAAGCATTTACTTTGACAACAATATAATATATTTCTGTCACGCAGATAATAACATTTCTTACGCAACAATAAACTTTCCCTGCCATATGGGCAATAAGTTACAAGCATTTACTTTGACAACAATATAATATATTTCTGTCACGCAGATAATAACATTTCTTACGCAACAATAAACTTTACCCGCCATATGGGCAATAAGTTACAAGCGTTAACTTTGACAACAATATAATATATTTCTGCCACGCAGATAATAGCATTTATTACGCAACAATAAACTTTCCCTGCCATATGGGCAATAAGTTACACGCATTTACTTTGACAACAATATAATATATTTCTACAACGCAGATAATAGCATTTCTCTGCCGCACGGGCAATAAACATCTAATCTCTCAAAAGTTATTTATAAACAGATAGTCGTGACATCACACGAATCCTTATGGTGCTTCATGTCGAAGTAAATAAATA
This sequence comes from Timema douglasi, assembly GCA_901482245.1. Taxonomy (NCBI): domain Eukaryota; kingdom Metazoa; phylum Arthropoda; class Insecta; order Phasmatodea; family Timematidae; genus Timema; species Timema douglasi. The sequence continues at coordinate 4,968 of CABEEJ010008924.1, forward strand.
GAGGATTTCAGGTTATAAAGTTTTATGAACTACGAATATTAACTCGCCAAAAGGAATTTCTATGTACATTTAGCCGAAAAGGAATTTAGTACCTTCCTAAACCATCCTGGACACCTAGGTGTGTCCGAGGATACGATCCTGATAAGAGTGCCGTACATTTTGAATTACACCATTACATATGCTCATACTAGCTCAGAAAGGGGGAAGAGGGGTGAACAAAAACAACGGCCAACACAGAACAATGAAGAAAGGGAGGGGATAGACAGATGACGGAAAAACACCCGAGGAGCTGGTAGATCATTCTAGGCCACATGTTCCAACATAACATCACAGTCTTGCGCACCACACATTTCCCAGCACGCCTCGAGATACAGCACTGTTCAGACTTGCATGATATTTCCTCTATTAGTCGCTCGGTGAAGTTCATAGAGGCATGTTGTTGTTATTTTGTGCGGGGAGGGTATAGTGAGTTGAAGCAGCTGAATGGGGCCTAAGGTGAGTTTACTTGCTTTACTCTTCGTACGCTTTTGTAGCTTATTTCCAATAAATGCTACACTACAACCAAGTTGTCAGTACTTTTTCTTGGATCCAGTTGGGTCAATGTGTTGAATAATTATTGTTGGCATGCTTTGCGTGTGGTATTAGCTGGGGTGGGTAAAGCACGGAGCTCTGCTAGTTTCCATAATAGGGTCCGCACAAATAATGCCTTTACTTCTAGCCCGTCGTTGGCCCCTATTGACCAAGTATTAAAAGTTAGTGTGTACTAAAGTAATGTTGTACCCAGGGAATGGGTTACTGTATAAATGTAATGTTGATTGCTCTGGCAGTACATATTGGGAAAAGGACTGGCCATAGTACTATTTGGTGTTGACTCCTGTTTGCTAGCCATCTACCAATGTAATTAACAAGCCTTTCTCATATCACTCATTATATAATGTATCTTCAGGACTTTCTTAAGTTCCAACCAAGCAAGCTAGTTCAAGTTATATATATAATAGTAACTCTAAGCTTATAAGATTTACAGTTAACTTTCATTTGGTAATCGGTAATTATTTCACTGTTGTTCCTTTTAGACCCTACTGACAGTATCCTGGCGCTTGCCCAGCTGTTTTGATAGAGAATAGGCTCTTCCAGCCTACTGCCTTTGACCATGCTGCCTTGGACGCTTATTTACCCGAGCTACGGCAAGACAATCTTATAGTTTGGACTTGCTATATGTCAACACATCTTGTGTTTAACGTAATTTTTTCCAGTAGACCTATCTACGATATGTTCACTTGTTTCCTGAAATTATATATTACCCGTTCAATTATCAACCAGCATTAATCTTGTATAACTATAGTAATCTTATATCTCATTTATGTTCTTCTATAATAATTTATATTTATTGTTAACTTATTTGTCTTACGTAATGAATTATTCAGAACGATAAAAGTTTGTTACAAGCTTCTATGTATAAACAAAGTACCAATAGTTATGATTTTGAGTTAGGAGTGCCGTCTTGTAGTTAAAGAATGAATCTCTATGCGTACTTCATACATTTTCCTACTAGATGGCGGTATATTAACGTTTCAACCTAGCGTCCATTTTGTAAAACTCGCACATTTGCATTGTAATTTGTAATTTATATGAACCCAAAGAGAGCGCAGAACTCAAAAATAAACATAGGAAGGACAAAAGCCTCCTGGTGTCCCTGCAGTGTTGAGTTTGTTGGATCCACAGCATTAGGAAAAAACATTGTTAATAGGAAAAGGACATACGAACTAAACGACCTAGTGGGTTGGTTGAAGACGCAAGAAGAAATCATAATCTCTATAAAGGGAAAGTCCTGACTGACTGAAACATTCATCACTAATTCTCACACTTCCCACGAAGTTAGAGGGTTGAAATTTGGCACAGGTGTTCCCTATAAGCTAATTAGGAAAAGTAAAGATGTTTTGTGATTAAGGGGGTGAAGTCGGGATAGCTACATGTTTTAATATGCAACTCCAAGAGATGGTAGAAGTTTGTAGTTTACATTTTGCTCAATTTTGTGGTGCCTGTGTGAGTGAGAGGGCCCGGCCCGGGGCGGTGTGTGACCTGTCCAGCCATGCTCAGCTGATAACGCCCAGGCAGGCAAAGGGGCCTGCCGAAAATAAAACTCCCCATGAGAAACGCGGTGTTTCTCGAGTAGCACCAAGAACCATGCTGTTAAACTTCAAACAAAAATTGCTCATTTTCATCCAAAAATAAATAACACAATATCCCATGCAAAGAACAGGGATTCAGCTATAAGTCAATAAAGAGCAAAATTTAAAGTACTATGATTTTTTTAGCACCCCGTCTTACTATCTATTTGGGTTATACACTTATAGACTAATTACGCTAATGGTTTTTGATCTGAGGAAGGTTGAATTTAGAGATAGTGTTCCCGCATTTGCACGGAGAGACAAATTGGTAAATCATTTAGGAAAAACAACCATCAGTACAGTCAACCGGGATCGAATCATGATCTACCCATCATTGGCAGTCTATTCTATTGCAAGAGTAGCGCCTTACACTATGCGGCCACCAAAGCAGGTTTTATATTTTTTGACAATACTTTCAAAGAAGGTGCTTTAGCCAAAGCACAGTCAGTGTTTTACTCTCTTCTGCTGATTAAATAACCTGATGTGTCCTGAACATTACTGTTTGTGGTGTATTGAAAATAGACCGACTCCGCTTCAAAATATAAATGTATAATATTATAACAATATTTTATAATTTTCCATCACTTAAGACCAAAACCTGTAATTTGGAATGACAAATTTATTTAAATATAAATTCACAATGCCAAAGAAGACGCCCATGAAGCAATCTATATTGAAACATTTTACTGCAGTCAATTTGTTATTACCAATTAATATACTTTAGCTGGTGGCAAGTTTGTCTATTGAGCCGTGGGTCCAGAGTTCGATTCCTGGTATGGCCGAAAAATGTATCATTGGAGAAATCCCTTTCACAGTGATGAACTAACAGCAGGGACTGGATGTTGTACCTGTCCTAGTCTTAAGATAAATTAAAGGCATATGAAGCTACGACAGGTCTAGCAAGCAGGAAGTGGAAAATATATATGGCTTGAATAAAAAAAGTGACCCGGGACACAGGTTGGAAACAGTAATGGATGTAAGTAAATCATTTATGAAGAAGTACGAGTCGGGCAGTAGAGAAATAAAGGAGTCTTGAGTCGAAGGCTTGGCGTACTCACATCCATTTTCTGTTAAGTTTGTAGGTCGTACACCTCTCAATATTTGTTAGTATGGTCTGTATTTTTATGACATATCATTTTATTGGTACACCACAGACAACGCTAATGTGTTCATAAATTATGTTAATGATCTGCCCCAAAGACCCCCCCCCTTTTTTTTTTATTTTATTTCTTTAAGGAAAACCTTTTTTCGCTTGTTGAGGTATTTTGTTATATTTGAAAGAAGGTGGATATAAACATATTAAAAGGGAACAAACACAATATGGCTTTTGCAATGAAAAGACGAACACAGTTCACACTTTACACTGCTACCAATGGACAAAGAGGAAATGGCTGGCCCTTGAAGAAAATCAATCGTTGTGGCCCAATCCCCTAACTTCCTCCTGAAGATTATTATTATTATTATTAGCACCGCGTCTTACTACCCGTTCGGGTTATACGCACTTACGCTAATGTGTAATGGTAGGGTGATTGTGAGATAAAATGAAGGACCTACAGTTTAACGTGGAATCCGAACCACGGTGGAGGCCTGGCATTCCTCACATTCACCCTCCTGAAGAATTTCGATAATATGAAACTTAAGTCGGGGGAATGAACGGCAAGGATTGGTTTTCTTCAAGAGGCGTCCATTACTTCTTTGTCCAGTGGCAGCAATGTAAAGTGTAAACTGTGTTCTTCTTTTCATTGTAATTACCATATTGTGTTTGTTCCATTTTTTATGTTTCTATCCACCTTTCCTGTACCTTATTCCAAATATAATTTAAAATATATATTATGTAAATAAATATTGTATTTAGTATAATATAAGAGTTTACTTGTTAAAACCTTTTCATTGCACATACATTTTTTAATTTCCATTTCTAAAGCACATGTTTGAGTTAGCCGGATGCAGTCATTATGAGTTTTTGTTCACATTTTTGTAACTTTTTGTAAATTTGGAAGTCATTTTTGAGAATTTTTAGGTTATCAAAGCCCATATCCTGTTTTTAACTATGAGCATATTTAGTTTGTCTAGAATTAGTGGGATTTTAGTGTTTTAGTCCTTGTTCAGAAAATCATCTATTTCCTTCTCTTCTTTAATTATTTAGTCCCAATTTCAGTATATTATTTCCTTGCGGTTAAAAATGCTATAACTACCACATTTACACATGACTTACCTGTTATCTTCATATTTGTATAAGGCAACTGCTAAATACATAACTAATGACAATAATATATAAAGAAAAATGACAATTTAATTTTTATTTATTAGATTTTTTTATGTTCTTATTTGAAAATTACATTGAGAAACCTTCCCCCCCCCCCTCCATTCACGTGTCTCCCCACCCATTCCAATATATCGACAATCAAACTATTAACCTCTCTAGCACGTACGTTTTTAGTCATCCCCTTGTGAAGTGCACTGCAGTTTGTGCGACATCATCAGTCATCGGTAATTTGTAGTGCTCTTACAGGCTTGAACTATTACACTACAGAAATTAAGTCAGCCTCAGAAAGGATATCAGTAGCTTTAACAGATAAAAAATCAAGTTTGAGAGGTTAAATAAAACATATATATGAGGATAAATATTTTAACGTCTATTTCAAGAGATACATTACAACAATATGATATTACTAGGGAGAAGTTTATAAATACAATTGAATAAGAGCTATAATAAAATATGTATCAGGAAAAGTATCCAACCTGAAAAGATAGATGGGTTGATTGTTGGTGAAACACAATAACCTGAAAAGATAGATGGGTTGATTGTTGGTGAAACACAATAACCTGAAAAGATAGATGGGTTGATTGTTGGTGAAACACAATAACCTGAAAAGATAGATGGGTTGATTGTTGGTGAAACACAATAACCTGAAAAGATAGATGGGTTGATTGTTGGTGAAACACAATTGGGCTTTGCTTTGTAACCCACAATAACCTTCTCATCTGCGAAACAATTCAATTGAAGAAGAAAACTTATACATTTGAAGCTGAAGGGACCACTAGAAAAATTCAAACTAGTAAAAAATTTGAATCAGGTAAGTTTTTATTTTGGCTAGGAAAATAACTTCAAACATCAATTCAGTGAAGTAAAATACAGTAGTGTATATGCATAATTTTATTCTTAGATTTTCCATAGCAATATGTACCATATGTATTTACAGTTTTAAAAAAAAAACTAGAAATTTTTGGAGTGAATACTGTGAGTAGGAGTAGGAGTAAACTCTTCTAGTTTATTGAGCGCCTGGAAAATAGAGGGGCTTACATTATGTTGTATCCCAATAAACTGTCTCAACTCTTCGATGTGGTTCATGGACTGTGTAGATGTCGGGATTGGCTTCTCTGGAAGTTCCCCTTCTTCATTTATAATGTTTATAACATCTGCCAAAATATCTGAATCTGTAAGTTCACCGCAAACTGCCAAGTTCTCGTCCAAGTTCTTTAAAATCATAAGGAACACAAAACACATAAATTTAGTGCTCCTGCACATAGAGAGCCTATTATCTGTGCAGCAACATTCGAGTAGTAAACGTGTTTCCTACGCGAGATTTAGGGCTGATTTTCATCATCTTCGAGTTTATTTCAAATGCTTTCAAATTTATTTATTTTTTAAATGTTTTTATAACAAAGTTCATCATATACCAAGAAACAATAATTTCACATGAAAAATTGAAACAAAAATTTTTTTTTAAGGATTTGAGTCTCATATCTTAAATATCCTTAAGAATTCGAGGAATTTGAAGGTCCAATATTTATTCCTTGATATACTGGACAATATTTATTCCTTGATATACTATCTCGTTGGAATTATCTATGACACATTTGCTAGTGCATTTTTGATACAGAAGATAAATAAAGATAAATTCAGATATGTAAGTATTACAGAAAATAGTGTACTTTACTATTTATCTACAATTTTATTTGGATGCACTTAATGATTGATTTAAAAAATTAAATTAGTGTTATATGACAACAACAAAAGCCTTAGTTTGATTTCAACTTCACTCGTTTCAATCTCTCTTTCGACTTTACCTCCGTACATTTAAATAGTGACCTTTGAGCACACATAGAAAACAAATCAATTACTTCACTTATTCATTAACTCTTGACAGTTCGATCTTCTCTTCACTATTCTATATTACACAGTTACATGAATGAGTGAGAAAAGGAAAGAAAAGAAAGTTTGAAGAAGTTTATTTGTTTTTAAAAGGTCTAACTTGGTGTTTACCAGGAGTTCACAACATACCACTGAGTTTATTAATCGTAAATATTTTTCAATAATTACAAGTTTTGAATACATTGAGAAATTACACCAGAAAATGAGGATCATTATTCAATTTATTCAAATATGATTCAGATACATCTGATTTCCATAATTATAATAATTCATTCCCCAAGCTTCGGCTTTAATATATACTTAATTGTATAGCATTTACTTCTTCCAAATTGTAAGTTTGATAAACAAATTAGGAGATTTTGATGTCACAGATTTGTTTCACTTCATTTCAATAATTTTTTTTTCCATTTATTTGAGGTATTAAAATGTACTTTCTGAAATAGCTGATTATAAAAGACACGAGAATTTCTATGAGCGAAAGAGCCAACCAATTTTGCAAGGAAAGGTATGTTCACATACTTGCCCAGGTTTTTTCACATGCCACAATCGACAACAATACTTCCCTTCTAAAGATAGTGCTGTGATGAGGATTTATATCAATAAAAAAAATTGTTGACCTCGGCTGGGTTTGAATCAGGTCCTGACGCGAGTACTTTACCCCAAGACCATCGAGGTAATCTTTGCTTTATGAAAATTTATGACTTTTTTCTTTTCAAGACAGAAATTATTTATTTATTTAAAAAGTATAAAATGGGTGTGTGTGTGTGTGTGTATATATATATATATATATATATATATATTACATGCATTACAAAGTGTCAATCAAGTTTAATTAATGAAATTTAAATATATACATGAAAAAAATCTTAAAAATTACTTAGTCTTTATTTTTTACTTAGCATCGCGTCTTACTACCCGTTCTAGTTATACGCTTTAAGTACTAACTACGCTAATGGATTAGTAATTAGGAAGGTTGAATTAGAGGAAGTGAACCCGCATTTGCGTGGAAGGAGAGTGGAAAACCATTTCGGGGAGAGAAAAAAAGTTCACCCGACCGAGATTCGAACCTCAATCTCCCTGTACTCATCAGTCGAGCTCAATATGACTAGCACGTTAGCCAACTACGCCACCGAGTCGGGTTAGTCTTTAGTAAAAAATGAGCAAACAAGCAGAAAGCTTAACAGACCGCCAACGAAAGAAATATTCAACCAAATTTTATGCTTCGTCATGAAATAATGATACTTTCTAAAATATTGTTCATTTGGGACTTGAGGGGCCTATCTGATAATGGTGAAAGATTGGTTGTTAAATTTGCAGTGATCCCATGTCATGTGAAGTGACAAGTGTCCACTTAGCCACCTCGGTGTTTATGTCGTCTTAAAAACCAACTAAAATTGTATTTTGTTTGGATGGAATATTATGTGAATTGTTCAGATATATGACATTGTAATCACGTCCTTCGATGTTAAGTGCGACTTGTGCCCCTTTTAAGACTATTATGTAGTATACAGTTAATAGACTTTCTTACCAATGTCAAACACCAAACTATAAAACCCTTGTAGCGCAAAAACTAAAACCGGCTGTATTGCGATTTTATAACCCCCCCCCCCCCCCCCTT
>CABEEJ010008925.1:0-21235 GCA_901482245.1 Timema douglasi
CCCTACCATTACACATTAGCGTAAGTGCGTATAACCCGAACGGGTAGTAAGACGCGGTGCTAATAATAATAATAATAATATTAGTAAAACTATTATAATAATGAAGATGATAATAATATGCATGAAATAAAATTGTTATATCGAAAATCAAGAGTATTAATTTTTAACGTAGACTAAAATGAATGACAGCTTGACAGGAATGTGATCCCTGACCCTTTTTTTACCCAAAAATTTGTTAAAAACAGCCTAATTAAAAAGTTGATTAAAACTTTTAAAATCTGGCTCCGAGGTGCATTCCGTTCACCTATGCTCTGACTGCCGTAGATTAAGCTGGGGATCGCACACAAACAAACAAACAAACACTTCATTTTATTATTATAGATATCAAACGTGAAAACTACAGATCACATGACTTTGACGGATGAATATGTGAAAGTGGATCTAGTAGCTTTTTCTAGCGGACAGATATGTCCATCCGTAAAAAAAAAAAAGTGGCTCATACTAAAGGTCCAGGTACAGATCCCAACAGAATATCCAATAAAACTTGACTGTGAATAGTTTGTAAATCAGCACCCACATCGGTGGTTGCATGATATAACGCTTTACTCTCGTGTTGGGTTACAATTCACGTGAGGGAGATCGGATGTCAAGTCTCGGTCAGGTGTAACGAGGGTATGTTTTTCTTAAATGGTTTTCCAATCTCCATATAGGAAAATGTGGGTACGTTTCTTCTAAAACTTCACTTTACTCGTCTTTATCCCGTTAGTGTAGTTAATGTATGCGTATAACCCAAATGGGTACCAAGACGAGGTGAAATACAAAAGGAAATTTCGGGCATGTTTAACCAAGACGTGCCTGAAAAATAACATTTAAAAAATATGTGTTTGTAATCTTCTATACAAGTCTAGATAATAATTATGTTACACATGTATGTTAATATTCTGCTGCAGGATTCACTTGGGAAAAAAAAGGATCAACGTATCACGTTAAATAAAAGCACTCCCCAATTTATCCGTTTAGAAAAGTATCCTTTACACAGTTCCTTGTCTGTGACATTGTCCTACCTGCAAATAATCCGGTAGAAGTATTTAATCGAACCAGTGTCCTGTTCAATCCGTCAAGACCGTTTACTCGACCCACGGTTCCCTCCCCTCCCTCTCTTTAACCCCCCTGGAGGGGGCCCGAGTCAGGGTCACCGCCTCCTCTCGACAACCGTTCGCAAGGGGCTAGGAGGGGCAATTAAAGCGCCATCTGTTAATTAGCCTAATGAGGGACACAACCTCCTTGGAAGCAGCATCGCTGGAGACGTCGACCCCGGGATAGAAACCCCGCAAGTGACGATCCACCCTCACTCATTTCTGTCCACAGACAATTCTGTCTCACATGTATAGTCTTATAGAGGCATTTTTAAACTAAACTAAACCAAACTACTAGCTAACCCCTCTTTCAAATAAGAACTTATTGCTACAACTTGACGGACACACTGTTTATTGTATTGTTTGCATGGCCTTGGCCGTGGGCTGTACCCTATAAATTGGGGAAACATTCGATTCCAATACTAAACAACCACCAATAGTACCCTATGGTTCAAATCCCAACTTAGGTGGATCTTAGTTTCATGGAGTGCTAACCACACGTCATACATCACTTGCATAAGGGCTCATTTATTCTAGTTTTCCTGTGATAGGTTCGAGTCCTGTTCAAGTGTATTGAGGTTAGGTTTTCCTGCTCTACCAACACACAAATCACACACGTTCAACACAAACGACTACTAAGACATACTGACCAAAAACATTACTTGGCCTGAGCACTTGTGGAGATATTTTTGTTGTATTAACTACCAAACCAAGTATCCTTGAAACGATCTTAGTATCCCTAATGGGATCCAAAGATCTTTGTAACGATCTTAGAGCCACTGGGATGATTCAAGGATCCCTGGTATGATCTTAGGAGTTAAAGAATGCCTTGTATTATCCAAGGATGTTGGTACTATCTTAGAATCCCTAGTATGATTGAAGGATCCCTGGTACGATCTTATTAGTATGATCCTATGATCCCTGGTACGATCTTATTAGTATGATCCAATTATCTCTGGTAGGATCTCATTAGTATGATCCTATGATCCCTGTTACGATCTTATTAATATGATCCATTGATCCCTGGTACGATCTTATTAGTATGATCCTATGATCCCTGTTACGATCTTATTAATATGATCCATTGATCCCTGTTACGATCTTATTAATATGATCCATTGATCCCTGGTACGATCTTATTAATATGATCCTATGATCTCTGGTACGATCTTAGGATCCAAAGGATGTCTTGTATTATTCAAGGATCCCTAGTACGGTCTTAGAATCCCTAGTATGATCCAAGGATTCCGAGCACAATCCTAAGGAGGATCAATTGGCTATATTGTTTTTACCTCTTAAGAAGTGTTACGAGAGTTGTCGACATTAATGTTGAACAGTTATATTAAGCTAGGTTAAATCAGCGGTCCATTAATTCCGTATTCAGGAGTGGGAAATCCGACAACTTAGATCAATCAGTGACACATCTTTCTACTGAACTAAGGGCCCCGAGTTCAATTTTTGATAGAGCCACCGGGCATACTGAGGTTGTCCCCCCTTACTCTTCTTTCACATAAATAAAGATACATTTTCTCTGAATTCTACATCCTTCAAGCCTATCCAATTATTTTAAATATGCGAGTATCCAAATGGTTAGTAAGACGCAATGCGCAAATGAAATAGGTACATTTAAAAAAAAAATTAACACTACCCAAACATTCAATTTTCGTATATTTATTTAATTTAATGTATTTATTTATTCTGGCGAAGTTAAGGTGTTGCATCTTGTCTTTTAGTTAACTAGGTTACAAAAACTATAGTTAAGGAATATTTTTAATTTAAAAGAGATAGCTATATAAAATAGATTTTAAAAACTAAACAATTATAAAATACATTTTAATCCGACCACATTCACAAACATTATTACATTTTCGATGTTAATGTAGTATTTCAATAAGTGAATAGTTATTTTTTTAGAGCAATTAGCCTAGTCAAATTCCTGGTGTTGGTAGGTAGCCCATTCCATGCCGAGATGTCGCTACAGTGAAGGACTGAGAGTAGGACCGGGATTTGTGTGAGGGTACAAAGAGAACGGAGGAAGTGATAGCACGTGTATTAAGCTTAGATTGGTTTCTTGATGAACTGAAAACGGGATGAGAGATACTCCGGGGATGATGAGTTAAGAATTTTGAAAGCTAAAGTAAGAAAGTGAAATAAACGTAGCTATTTTAGTCGTAACCATTCCAGTTTCTTTTAAGTATAAAGTTATGTGGTCCAAGTATTTTAGATTGTAAATGAAACGGACATATTGGTTTTATAAGCGTTGAAGTCGATCAGATAATTCCTCTGTTAGGTCATTGTATACAATGAATGTCACATTAATCAAAATGAAGCTGTATCAGACTTTGTACCAGCAAAGCCTTAAGTTTAGATGGAAAGAAATGTTTTTAAGTATTTTGAGAGTGTGTATAGCAGAATAGCTTTTTTTTAAAATCTTGGTCACATGGTCCACCCAAGTCATATTTTCGTTCATTATTACGCATGCGAAGTTAGAGGAACTATAGTACTATTTAACAATATGTCTGGAATAAAAGGGCAATTTATATTAGACGAAAGTCCATGTGAACCGATAATAATTGAGTGTGATTTAATGGGATTAATCATTATATCGTTATTAATTGACCATTCACAAATTGATTTCAAATCCACATTTATTCTATCAACAGTTGAAAATAAGTTAATACTACTATACTGTGAGACAAGTATACTTGTAGATAATCTGCGTATAGGTGATACAATAAGACAGGGAATAAGGTAGGTCATTATTAATAGGGAGAATAATAGTGGTCCCAGAATAGACCGTATGGATTAAAATGAATACTGGTTCACCAACCAATTGAAGAGAGATCAATCAAATTTAACAGGTACATTTAGACTCTCTTCGACAAAAAGACCTAATGACCTGAGAAACAACTGAAAGTGATAATGATACTTATTGATATAGACACCTTAGCTTTACCTTCAGGTGGACCCATCTTTATTTACCCACTTTATTATCCCTTTACGATAAGTAAACCCAAAGTGATAAACTGAGTCAAAGCGAGCAACGTCTGATCGACCGTCTGTGATGGGGAGGGGGTGGGCCATTAGGGCGAGACCACCCCACACGCGAGGACTACAGGCTTGTTGCAGGCTGTAACGACACTGGCAATAATCATTAAAATGCTATTGAAGCCACTTGCACCCTCTCGCAACGGGGATATCTGGATCACGAGGGGAATCAATGCCAGTTAGCGCCCTCTTTGGCCAGTTAATGATATAAAGGGGGATGAGGTATTATAAGCAACCCCTAGACCAGTGATTTTTAACGTGGGGTGCACGCTCCACAGAGGGACAATTTGAATATATATATATAGGGGGAGTTTCGAAAATAATACAATACAAATTATTTTTCATTTTTCATCAAGAATTTTCCATCTTGGCCAACTGAGCCATCGCCAGTGGTCCTGTTTAAAGTGGACATGAAATATCCAGAAGAATTGTCCAAAATGCAAAAAGATGAGTCTGTGAAAACTATATTCAAAGTAAAAGGAACCATGATGTGGCTCTGTGATGAGACAGACTAAATACACAAATTCAAACTGTTTGCCGAGAGAGCTATTTTTACCATTCCCATCTTCATATTTGGCGGAATGTGGTTTTAGTGCTGTAGGTGACTTACTACAGAAAAAAAGAAACCGGCTGGATATCAAAAAACAAAGGGCGCTTAAAACTGAAGCTAATTAAATTGGTGCCTAAAATCAAAAACACCAAGCTCAACGATCTCACTAACTTATAATCAAGCTTGATGAATGTTTCTTGAGTCTAATGAGCTAGGTCTGATTGATTTAAATTGACAGTGTTAATACCGTATATTGTAAATTTAGAGTGGTATTATTTATTTATGTTTGTGTTAAATTGTAAATGTTAGTATAACCTTGCAGCGCTGTATTTGTTTTTATATTAATGGGGGAAGGGGACATCAAATTTTTGAAGTATCGAGGTGGGCCGTGAAGACCTGACCTAAACTGAGCCTAGATGAAACAATGAAGAGGTTTGAGGCACATGATCCCGATCGTTCCAACTTGGGTTTAGGAATGCCTGATAAGTTTGATTTACCAATATTCCTGCCCTCGTTTTCATTTGATGTATTTCTGTTCTCAATGGCCATCCGGGATGTTCGCATATTTACACTAATTGGAAAAGACAGAGAAAAGTATATTGTAGGGGAAATGTACAAGAACTTGAGTGGAGGAAAAGTGGGGATCCATTTTAGAGGACCCTGCAAGAATTCAAAATACGGCTTTCTAGTCAACGTCGAATTAGACAAGACGGGAGAGACCAAACCAGATTTAAAAAGTTAATATAAACATGTGTCCCATTTGACCTTGTTTCCGAGCTATTAATATTTGTACTTTAGTTATGTGGACCTGCTTAACATTATAGGAAGTGCTCAAATTGAGCTGAATGCGAGCCCGCAGTCATAGTCTCATAGAATACCGGGTGCTTGGAATAACCCAGAGAACACACCTAGTCAACAGGTCGAGATATATCGAGATGGTACACAAACAGTCTAGTGGACAGTCATAGTCTCATAGAATACCGCACTCTATACTAAATACCGGGTGCTTGGAATAACCCAGAGAACACACCTAGTCAACAGGTCGAGAGATATCGAGATGGTACACAAACAGTCTAGTGAACACATGGTCTAAGGCACTACTCTCGCAGTGAAAGAAACTACCGATGAGGGGGAGATCGAGATCAAAGTTTGAATCTCGTTCGGGTGTACTGAAGGGTTTAAATAAAACGTTTTCCACCCTTCCTCCTAGCTAATGAGGGTACACTTCTTCTAAATATAACCTTATTAATTCATAAAACCGTTAGTGTAATTAGTACATAAGCGTATATCCCAAATGGGTAAGCAGGCGCGGTGTTAAAAAACAAAAAGTTAAATGGGACATAATGTTTATATTAACTTTTTCATTATTTTTGTGTCTCCTGTCCACCACTGAAGTGGGTCCCAAATGATACGGTACACCATATGTGTGTGTATATATAGAAATATATATATATATTTTATATATATATATATATACACACACACATATGGTGGTGAATGATACGGTACACCATATGTGTGTGTGTGTATATATATATTTCTATATATACACACACATATGGTGTACCGTATCATTTGGGACCCACTTCAGTGGTGGACAGGAGACACAAAAATAATGAAAAAGTTAATATAAACATTATGTCCCATTTAACTTTTTGTTTTTTAACACCGCGCCTGCTTACCCATTTGGGATATACGCTTATGTACTAATTACACTAATGGTTTTATGAATTAATAAGGTTATATTTAGAAGAAGTGTACCCTCATTAGCTAGGAGGAAGGGTGGAAAACGTTACACCACATATGTATATATATATATATATATACATACACACATATGGTGTACCGTACATGCACATTGTGCAGCCATCTGGCACTCGAACCAATCAAATACCAACCACCAGAGACAACAAGTTAGCTCTGCCGATGAATAATATGTTAAAGTTGTCCACCATAAAAGATAACTATCGTTTGTACCCCATGCATAACCATGTAATCAATGATTTAATATATGAGTATAAGGTATAAGAATTTTCTATGTGTCTTTATCTTCAACTTCGTCATTGTAAATGAGTGTATAGTAAGTATCACGTGCCATGTCCAAGGTTAAGTTAGTATGTAAGTCATATAATGATACAAACGTAATTAAATATAAGCGTTAAATACCACCCCATAAAAAACCATGAGTTTCCGATTCATTTATCGGTTTGTTCATCATCCCACTGAAGCAATCAGTCAAATACGTAGATACCGTGTTTGCATGAATATGTTTCCTAATCAATCAATTTCATTTGCCCTCTTTAGTCCTTAACACACGAAAAATAACTATAATTTATCATTTTTGACAGAAAAAAAATTAATGACAACAAAAGCTACATTTCATTAAAATGAAATATTATATTCCAAACTTTATTTCATGTTTTAACCAAGAGTTCTATTACTGACATCGTGAATAATACTCTGCTCGTAGGTTAAGGCGGGGTTTGATGAAAACGCGAATTAAGGGGCAAACTTTCAAAAAAAAAAATGTTTTAGCCAAAAGACTTATTGTCAAAAATCTTTATAGTATTGCTTCAGTAGCTACGTTTAGATTAATTTTCTGCAAAAGGTGATCTAAACAGTTCTTAAATATTCATCGTGAATACAGTGACAATAGCAGAAACCGTTTAAATGAAGAGAAAAAGTGATCAACAAATTCCAGATTAGCCATAACAAATTAATATTCATGAACTGTTGAGATTATTACAAGTAGAAAACTATACTAAATTTATCTACTTTTAATTTTGCTATTTTTTATAAAAACTGTAAAAAAATACTTTCTTTCCCTTCCATCACAACTAAGGGGCCCGCCTCGGTGAGCGAGAAGTTACCGCGCAGACGTTCAGCTCTAACGTAATAGTTAACCCTAAGATGCGTTATTTCAAAATATGGTCCAAGTCAAAATAAAGTCGAAAGATTCAACAGGGCTCTTTGTCCCTAACAGCCCTATATAGTTTGAATTTTACTAATAAAAAAAGTGTGAACATATGACACTAGCTCATTTTCACAGATGTAAAAAATATATTTGTGGAGCTATAAAAAGTAGACTTGATGAAAAAGAGCTTTAGAATTATCCTTCCACTAACAAATACAACAATTTTTTGATTGGCTCACAATATAAAATTTTAAAATATTTGATAACTAACAGCGGGCTTCTTTCCCTAGATAAGAAGTTCTGTAGTTTTTCTTTCCACTCTTTCTTATTGACATGACAAAAGATGGTTGTAGGTGAAGGTTGGAAGGGAGTAAAAGTTTATACACAATAGAAAAGTAGCTAAGGCCTTACAACGATTGATACTTTCTCGCTGCTGAGCCGGCTGCCTTAATTCAATTTAAATTATTTTATATGTAATTTGGCTGAGGTCACACGAGTGTAATAACAACGGACGTTTGATTACCAAACCCTTCCTCCACCTCTGACAAGACGTGCATTAATCTCAACTTGTGAATGTGGAGAATATCAGGCTTCCACCGTGGTTCGGATCCCACGTTAAACTGTAAGTCTTCTATTTCATCTCACAATCACCCTACCATTACATATTAGCATAAGTGCGTAAGACGCGGTGCTAATAATAATAATAATGGACGTTACTACCATGGTCATACAGAACGTTAGTATACGGTGAAAAGTAGAGAGAATAGCAAAACGGATGACGTAGAAGGCATGATTATCTTTTACTTACCACCTACTTGGTTTTCAAATCGAAATCTTCGCTAACTTTTAACCAACATTAGATTATTTCTAAATGTTGATCTTTATAGTCTGTGACATGCATCCCAAAAAAATGACGTTTTTCAATTACTGATATAGATAGTTTAGTTAGTAGCCATTCTCCAAAATAACTCAAATAATAATCCCTGAAAAATTGTTCTCGGATGATTAATGACCGGACGTCTGATTACCAATTGTGTGTCTGGATGTCTGCCACAGCTCTGTGTCACCGTCCAACCGTCTGATTACCAATTGTGAGTCTGGATGTCTGCCACAGCTCTGTGCCACCGTCCAACCGTCTGATTATCAATTGTGTGTCTGGATGTCTGTAACAGCTCTGTGCAGCCGTCCAACCGTCTGATTATCAATTGTGTGTCTGGATGTCTGCCACAACTCTGTGTCACCGTCCAACCGTCTGATTACCAATTGTGTGACTGGATGTCTGCCACAGCTCTGTGCCACCGTCCAACCGTCTGATTACCAATTGTATGTCTGGATGTCTGCCACAGCTCTGTGCCACCGTCCAACCGTCTGATTACCAATTGTGTGTCTGGATGTCTGCCACAGCTCTGTGCCACCGTCCAACCGTCTGATTACCAATTGTGTGTCTGGATGTCTGCCACAGCTCTGTGCCACCGTCCAACCGTCTGATTACCAATTGTGTGTCTGGATGTCTGCCACAGCTCTGTGCCACCGTCCAACCGTCTGATTACCAATTGTGTGTCTGGATGTCTGCCACAGCTCTGTGCCACCGTCCAACCGTCTGATTACCAATTGTGTGTCTGGATGTCTGCCACAGCTCTGTGCCACCGTCCAACCGTCTGATTACCAATTGTGTGTCTGGATGTCTGCCACAGCTCTGTGCCACCGTCCAACCGTCTGATTACCAATTGTGTGTCTGGATGTCTGCCACAGCTCTGTGCCACCGTCCAACCGTCTGATTACCAATTGTGTGTCTGGATGTCTGCCACAGCTCTGTGCCACCGTCCAACCGTCTGATTACCAATTGTGTGTCTGGATGTCTGCCACAGCTCTGTGCCACCGTCCAACCGTCTGATTACCAATTGTGTGTCTGGATGTCTGCCACAGCTCTGTGCCACCGTCCAACCGTCTGATTACCAATTGTGTGTCTGGATGTCTGCCACAGCTCTGTGCCACCGTCCAACCGTCTGATTACCAATTGTGTGTCTGGATGTCTGCCACAGCTCTGTGCCACCGTCCAACCGTCTGATTACCAATTGTGTGTCTGGATGTCTGCCACAGCTCTGTGCCACCGTCCAACCGTCTGATTACCAATTGTGTGTCTGGATGTCTGCCACAGCTCTGTGCCACCGTCCAACCGTCTGATTACCAATTGTGTGTCTGGATGTCTGACACAGCTCTGTGCCACCGTCCAACCGTCTGATTACCAAGTGTGTGTCTGGATGTCTGCCACAGCTCTGTGT
The DNA here is from genome assembly GCA_901482245.1 of Timema douglasi. Taxonomy (NCBI): domain Eukaryota; kingdom Metazoa; phylum Arthropoda; class Insecta; order Phasmatodea; family Timematidae; genus Timema; species Timema douglasi. The sequence goes on from CABEEJ010008925.1 coordinate 9,931, forward strand.
CACCGTCCAACCGTCTGATTACCAAGTGTGTGTCTGGATGTCTGACACAACTCTGTGCCGCCGTCCAACCATATGATTACCAATTGTGTGTCTGGATGTCTGCCACAGCTCTGTGCCGCCGTCCAACCGTCTGATTACCAATTGTGTGTCTGGATGTCTGCCACAGCTCTGTGCCACCGTCCGTCTGATTACCAATTGTGTGTCTGGATGTCTGCCACAACTCTGTGCCGCCGTCCAACGCTCGTTTCAGAATGTTTCGTCCATTAAGAGCGTTGTACTGACGGGACAATTTCTTTCAAGGACGTTGTTTTTATTAGCACCGTGTCTTACAACCCTTTCGGGTTATGTACTAATTACACTAATGGTTTTAGGGACGAGTAAGGTTAAATTTAAAGAAAGTGTGTCCACATTTGCATGGAGGGAGAGTGAAAAACAATTTTGGAAAAAACCTTCAGTACACCCGACCGCCATTCAAACCTCAATATCATCATCAGAAGTCCAGTATACTGGAAGAGTAGCGCCATAGACCATGCTGCCACCGAGGCGGGTACGGACGTCGTTCATGTGACTGGTCACATTTCTTTCAGTTCTAAACAACAACGGACGGTGGTATTGATAATGTCCATTGTTATTAACGCTCGTGTGACTCCGGTTTTCGACGTGAACATCCGCTCTCGACTTATCATGCATGTATTAAACTTGTTCGCATTTGACTAGGGAACGTCCTAATGCGTGCTTCCCCCCTCCTACTTCAAACATGGCGGTAGATGGTTAAGGGACGAGACCACCCCGTGTCTTCCCTCCACGAAACACTAATGCAGGGTTATCGGAATACGATAAGAAATACTTGGAGGGTTGCTGATAGATCACGCAGTTAACCTCTTGCTTTCCACGCGGGCAAACCCCAAACACAACAACCCCACCCTTCAAGATAAACTTATTCTGAAAGAGATGATATTCAATTCAATGCTGATGAACCTCGGTGGTCTTGAGGTAAAGTGCTCTCGTCAGGCTCAAATGTTCGTGGGTTCAAACCCAAACAAGGTCGACGGATTTTTCTTGAGCGCTTAAAAATCCATAGCCCAACTTCCTTCGGAGGAAAAGTCGATCGTGACATGTAAAATAACCCTGGAAAATTATGAGAAGATTACTTTCCCGACTAAATTGGTAGACCCTTTCGCTTTCGCTCGTAGAAATTCTCGTTTGTCGGTTCAGAAAGTGCGCGTTAAATACTTCAAATAACTAATAAATAAATTCTACAATAATATATTGAAGAGTTGATCATTTCTTTTAATGTTTTGGGAGAACAATTTAGTTTCCATCGGAAGACCCTTATCTGACAGCTATGAGAGTTACTTTGACGATGTAATACGTCAATTCATGTGACCAGCAGCAGTAACTAACACAACATATTACAATGTTACCTCCGTTTCAATCACCAAATGGTATAAGGCAGGGGTTACCAAACTCCAGCCCGTGGAATGAGTTTGCCCAGCCCTCGGACCCTTTGACAAAATGAAAATAAATAATAATAATAATACCGAAATAAATACCTATTGAGGGTGATATATTTTCTTAATGGTCTCCCACTCTCCTTACACGCAAACGCGGGAAGGCAAATGCTTCCTTCCTCACCCCTACCTCATTATATTAGTTATCATATATGCGTATAACTGAAACAGGTAGTAAGACGCGGTGATCAAAACTAAATCAAACGTATCAATAAATAGAATGTATGACAGATTACAGAGCAACTGAAGTGACCGGTTGTATTAACTACGATCATGTTTTATTAAGTCTGGGAACGCTTCCAATTATTTCCTTTTCGAGCAAATTTAATGTACACAACCAACGTCCCTGGTGAATTCATTCCAACTCCTCTGATGCGAATCACGGCTTCCTCTTCGCTTGAACTGTTCGTTTTGAATAATGGCTGCTGGCCGTCTATTGCGTGGTACCGGGGAGGGGCTGAGCGGAACTGACATGAGCACAGCGGTATTAGATGATCAACTTTTTAAATGAAGAGGAAAAAGTTGTAATTAAAGTCCAAGACACCCTTGACAGATTTTCAAGAAATGTTGATATCATCATGTGAAGAAAATTAAACTATGTTTCTTCTGGGGAGATATTTTATTTATTTTTCTTACAATTTTTTTAAACCTGCAAACCATACCACTCTACCTTAAGATGGTATGTATAGGATCGCAATTTAAGGCCAGTGTTGTTTAAGATTTTTATGACCATCTTATTTCGAGAACAATTGGTAAAATATCGCTTCTGTAGATGGGTTTATTTTAGTTTTCTTTATGTAGTATTTTCAAGAGTTTCTGAATAACCTACCTGGAGATTGATTAGGACTTTCTCTTGTCATTTAAACAGTTTCTCATAAAATACCAATATGCCCGTTAAATATATTAAAAAGGTTTTTAGACTTGTGCATGTATAAAATTAAACTAAATGCATCTTCTGGTGCAATATTTGATTTATTTTAAGGAAAAGAATTTTCGCTAAGAAAACTTGGCGAAATATTGGCCTTAAGTCATTCAACGTTAACGCGTTTAACCCGGTGTCAAGTCGGCCTGTGTAGGTGTATATGGGCACAGACAGCACAGTCCCGCAGTCGCCGCATTGTGGGGGCGAGGGGTAGGGGTTTGCCACCCCGCGGGACACGAGCAAAACCCCTGTAGGGCTAGTCTAGCCCTGGCTCAGAGCGTAAAACGAAAACAAGATTTGTTTTAGTGGCCCCAGAAATTCACTCGTTAGAAGAAATGTATGTGGCTAAGAAAATAAACTCGTGATTATCACATTTTATTTATGAGTAAATAAACTTAACTTTTAGATTATTGTCACGATGTATATTTGCAACTTATGATGTGTATGTCAATATGTATGTATATATGTATATATGTATGTATGTATGTATGTATGTATGTATGTATGTATGTATGTATGTAGGTTAGTAGATATATATATATATATATATATATAGAGAGAGAGAGAGAGAGAGAGAGAAAACGTCTGGACCACATCACTCGTAGCCCAGTAGTGGAAATATTGTCCAGTACTAATGTACCAATGCCCAGGGAACGCCCGAATGACTACTCGTACATCCTTTCCGTGGAGGTTCTTTCCATGTCCCGGTGAGATGAGGTGATAGTGATAGTGAGTTTGAGGGTGTGGAACCAGTGGAAACAATTGAACCTAACTTAAGCCTTATTAACTAAACCCTTGTGACCGGTGGGGTAGTTCCCTTTTCAGGAAAAAAATACCCATAGTACCAGCTGGGAATCGAGTCCGGGACCCGTAGACTCGTGGCCAGCTTTATTGACCATTACACCACAGGGTCGGTTATGATATGTGCAAGTTGCACAACCCAAATTAGACGCCCCACATTTAATGAGTTATTTTAAATCTCCTCACGACAGCCGATGTACATTCAAACCTATGTCTAGCTATAAAGCAACGCATGGACTGATTGAAATAAATCGGTTTGGACATTTTATTGGACCTCACAAGCAGATAGTTTTAGAGCCGAGCCGAGAAGGGTGAAACTATTTCAACAAGAGCCAAGCGTGCAAAGTAGATGGATATTACATTTTGTGAAAGTTTTTAGAAGAACGCGAGAAACACAAGTAATCATTTTAGCTCCTAAACAGAGTTCTACGCTGGAACACCGAATATATGATAGTTTGAAAGGTCTAAAATAGATCACAGTCTCTTTAGTATCAATGAGGGATTAGATGTGATTTCCATGTCTGTTGTGCGCAGCATACTACCACTACTAACATATCTGTACCAATAGGGCGGAAACGAGGAAGGTAGAATTTAGAATAAACGTAGGCCTACCTGCATCTGCACGAAGGAAGAGTATCAACAGATTAGAACCTAGACCTTTGAGACACTGGTATATCAGTTTATAGCGCGGATGACACCTTTGAGTGTGCGACCCCGTATGAATGTGTACTCCACAAAAAAAAAGTGAAATAAGTGACTTAGCTAATCACATATAACAGAAAATATATTATTTTAAAACTAATTTAAATTTAACATTTGTAAGCAATATATTAAATTAGAAAATATTTTTACGTCAACTGCATACATTTCATTGTATGTATTTTATTATTAAGGTTATTTTTAATACACTAATTATGTTAAATACTAGCTACAAATATACTTTATTGGAAATTAAATCGGTTAGGCTTAACCCCAGCAAGCCTATGGTCTCCCAGGTTTTACTGAGGGCTGGGAGCAGCGAACCGGCCTCTTTATTCAGATATTTATCCATCCAAGCATATTGCTATCAGAATATGTTTCTTATTCTTAACAAGAATTATGCTTAAATTTGGTAAAATATCATTATTCGGATCCGGCTCGCATTTTTCTGTGTTCACCCGTTTTTCTTTTGAGTGTTATGTACAAACATGTTTGTAGCACTTTGAACATATTGTTTTTAAGGTTTTGACAGAATGTACAAACAAAAAGTATCCTGTTCATAAATCATGTTTCAAATCAACCCTACCTAAAAACTAAAAAAGAAATGCAATAGTTGATCAACAAAACAGATAAATCGCTTATGAGTGTAAATTTGAGACTATGAGACAACTAAAAGAAAGTTAAGTTCATTTATATTCAAATTAGTATTCAAATATTATAATTTTTGTGATGGTGGGATCAAAGACCGACCCACCTTAAAATTGACAAGGTTAAGGGTTATAGCAGGCTATAGATAACTTGAAACCAACTTAGGAGGAACCTAACTCAAATGTCACCTATTGGCGCTGAACCCCAAACTTTTGATCAGTAGCTCGTTAGTTACTTGTTTATCAACGTCTACTAAAACAGGTACCGCAACATAACACACTATTTGGAGTTTATGTTTGCCCTATGTGAGAGGAGGAAGGCATCCAATAGAATGAGCACACGGCCAATAGAGGCGCCGGGTAGCCTCCCTTAGCGTCGCTTGTGTTGGAGTAGGCTGATACACAGCAGAATGAGCACACCACCAGTAGAGGCACCGGGTAGCCTCCCTTAGCGTCGCTTGTGTTGGAGTAGGCTGATATACAGTAGAAATGAGCACACCACCAGTAGAGGCGCAGGATAGCCTCCCTTAGCGTCGCTTGTGTTGGAGTAGGCTGATATACAGCAGAATGAGCACACGGCCAATAGAGGCGCAGGGTAGCCTCCTTTAGCGTCGCTTGTGTTGGAGTAGGCTGATATACAGCAGAATGAGCACACAGCCAATATAGGCGCCGGATAGCCTCCCTTAGCGTCGCTTGTGTTGGAGTAGGCTGATATACAGCAGAATGAGCACACGGCCAATAGAGGCGCCGGATAGCCTCCCTTAGCGTCGCTTGTGTTGGAGTAGGCTGATATACAGTAGAATGAGCACACGGCCAATAGAGGCGCCGGGTAGCCTCCCTTAGCGTCGCTTGTGTTGGAGTAGGCTGATATACAGCAGAATGAGCACACCACCAGTAGAGGCACCGGGTAGCCTCCCTTAGCGTCGCTTGTGTTGGAGTAGGCTGATATACAGCAGAATGAGCACACCACCAGTAGAGGCACCGGGTAGCCTCCCTTAGCGTCGCTTGTGTTGGAGTAGGCTGATATACAGCAGAATGAGCACACCACCAGTAGAGGCACCGGGTAGCCTCCCTTAGCGTCGCTTGTGTTGGAGTAGGCTGATATACAGCAGAATGAGCACACCACCAGTAGAGGCACCGGGTAGCCTCCCTTAGCGTCGCTTGTGTTGGAGTAGGCTGATATACAGCAGAATGAGCACACCACCAGTAGAGGCACCGGGTAGCCTCCCTTAGCGTCGCTTGTGTTGGAGTAGGCTGATATACAGCAGAATGAGCACACCACCAGTAGAGGCACCGGGTAGCCTCCCTTAGCGTCGCTTGTGTTGGAGTAGGCTGATATACAGTAGAATGAGCACACCACCTTGTAGAGGCGCAGGATAGCCTCCCGTAGCGTCGCTTGTGTTGGAGTAGGCTGATATACAGCAGAATGAGCACACGGCCAATAGAGGCACCGGGTAGCCTCCCTTAGCGTCGCTTGTGTTGGAGTAGGCTGATATACAGCAGAATGAGCACACCACCAGTAGAGGCGCCGGGTAGCCTCCCTTAGCGTCGCTTGTGTTGGCGTAGGCTGATATACAGTAGAATGAGCACACGGCCAATAGAGGCGCCGGGTAGTCGGCGACGCAGCCTCCCTTAGCGTCACTCGCCACCATAAAATAAACGGCCAAAAACCGGGGAGACAGAGACTCAATATCTTGGTCCGCCCCACACACACTTTACCATTTCTACTTTCTCTCGCGCTATCTTTCGAGTTCTTATTTCTCTTCTGCTCCCGCTACCTTTTGTTATCTACTCATCTTTCTCTCACTTCCTTTTGCGGAAAATTTTAGCACACAAGCACTTTCTGATCTTTCTTCGCTTTCTGCCCCTCTCCCTTCCCATCCTGAAAAAGACCACCAGCATCTGGTTCTTTCGTTTTTTTCGTTCTTTTTATCCATCTTTTCGATCCTCCTGGGTTGATCGTCACCACAGATTTCAGCGACTATCCACGATCCAGACTCGGGGCAGCAAGTAGAACCTGCACAAGACGCATACGATGACTACGCTATCGCCACTTTTCCTTGTGAAACGCTAAAACAATATATCGCCACACTTTGTAAGCTTTGAAATCCCCTGACAAGTTATTCAAACAAAAATACCATTGTTTTCTCATTTAATGCAAAGCTAAAATTTAAAAAAATCGCGTTAGTTTCACTTTTTATATTTACTAATTGACACAAGACTAAAAAAAAATGATTGTTTGGAAAAAATCAATAGAGATTTCACAAAACCATTTTTGAAATAACTTATTGGCCCATCTATTTCACCTTTTAGCTAATATCCACGATTAGTAAGATGATTTTTACTCAAAACAAAAATTCGAGATTTGGGGCCGTTCTGATATGCACACACATCGACCTTTACATCTTGCTGAGGAAGTAGTGTAGTTGTAGTGTGATGTGAGTTATAGTTGTGTGAAATAGTTTATACGCAGTAAAAAGTGAACTATAGCTAGGGTCAAAATAGAAAATCTCTTGGCCTTGCCTTATATATATATCAAGTTTGAACAAAATCTATCAAACAATTTCAGATTTCTGGCCTGGGGCACACAGAAAATATTGTAAAATCCTTTTCTTCTTTTTTTTTATTCGTGTGGACATAAAATTTGCTTATTTAACATAATCTTGAATTCGAAAATGTTCACGGTTATTACAAAACATTCGCTTGATATGAGAAAATAAAAATAATGAACGCAAGTTGTAACATTTTATGTTACAATATTGCCCTTAATAACTGTATGACTTAAGTAACGAATAAACCCACTTCGGTGGTCGCGTGGTCTTAGGCGTCACTTTCGCAAAAGACTAGACTGCCCATGACTGGGAGATAAGGGTTAGAATCACGGTCGGGTGTACCACAGGTGGATAATCCTACATGGTTTTCCACTCACCCTCCACGCAAATACGGGTCCACGAACTTCCCTCTAAATTCTACCCTCCTAATTCCTGACATATTAGCGTAATTAGTGCATAAGTGTATAGCCCGAAAGGATAGTAAGACGCGGTGTTTAAAAAATCTTAGTGAAAATTTGAATTCTTAAAATCTCTAGGTAAAAAAAACCCCAAATGTGCAAGTCTAATTTTCTTATAAATAACCTTAACCGGAACATTCACGTATTCATACGTCAAGTCATTTGATCCTCAACTGTCAATTTTGATCGATAATTTCAATAGCTATAATTTGTTTTTTTAGCAACGGGTCTTACTTACTACCTTTCAGGTAATACACATACTAACTAATTACGCTAATTAGTTAGGGATGAGGAGGGTAGAATTTAGATTAAATGTATTAGCATTTGCGTGGAGGGGGAAGGGAAACCATTTTGTGAAAACCTCCCTCAGTACGCCAGACCGAGATTAAAACCCCAATCTCCCTATCAACGGCAATCTAGTATATTGTGAAGGTGACGCCTTGGACCATGCGGCCAACAAGTTAGGTGTAAAAAACCAATACTACTAATAAAGTAAAACGCTATCAATGTCAACCTAAAACTAAATGAGTTTGTTTTTGTTTGTACTACGAGTTTCTTCTTACCAAACTCCTACTCTGAACACTCCCTTACAACCACAACAGGAACATTATTCTCGCACGCAGCCATCAGACCAATAAAAGGCCATCATTATCGCGAGAAGGCGCAGTGTTCACGAACAGGTGAGAGCTGTCGACGCACTCCTCGTGAATCATAAGCTGTCCCATTGTGTGACTCTCACCCCGAGCAGTCCGTGACGTGGATCCATGACAACTTGTGGACAGGCGAGACAATACAGTGAAACTTATTCAAAACCGGATATCCCGCACGGCGTTGCCCGTGAACCACTTAGGTATAAGAGTTATATAAGCCCGCTCCCCCCCCCACCCCTCACACCCATGGATCAGATTAACAATATTTTCTTTAAAAATTTGTTAAAAATAGCATAATTAAAAATTTAATTAAAATTTAAAAATCCGGCTTCGAGGTGCATTAGGACCTCCTTACGTCCCCCTTGTTAAAAATGTCAGATCTCTGCGTGCCGTAGATTTGGATGGGCATCGCACACAGACAAACAGACGCACACAAACAAAAAAAACGCAAACAAACAAACAAAACGCACACATACAAACAAAACGCACACATACAAACAAAAACACACACAAACAAACACTTCCTTTTATTATTATATAGATAGTAGGCTTAAAAATATATATAATAGTACGTTTGGGCGTACTGAATAAACTAATGGGATTTAGGAAGGACAAGTTTAGAGGAAATATACTAAAGTTTAAGTAGAGGAAGACTTGAAAGTAATTTATATAAACCATCTTGAATGTATTCAACCGAGAATCGAGCCCCAAACTGTTAGTTACAAGAAAACTAGACTTGATGAGCGTGACGTTTAGTACCACTGGAAGAGTGACTTCTAAATAAGAAACATAAGTTGTATAGGTATATCTGTATGACAGTGTTATTTAACAAACACGTTTTGAAACGACTGAATATATCAATCAGCACACGAGCTAAAACTAACTTAACCACAAAAATATACCACACCCCCTAGCTTGCACTCGTGGGTGTGCAGACAACGACGTCATTCACGTGTAGTTTAGTTTCCCAGTGACGGGGATATTAGGTTCAAATCCCTGTAAGAAGTAACGAGTTATTTTTAAAAAGGGCTTTCCCTTCTCTCTTCAAGTATATTCGGACACATTTATCTAGAATCTATCTCCTCCATTTCTACACCATTAGTTTAAATGTTCAAGTAACCAGGAAGGGTGAACAAAGAAGAGCTGCCTAACTTGATCATCCATTAACCAATTTTTCGACTATGCTTGGAGTCAAACCACGGATTTCTAATATCAGTAAACACGCTGTTACATGTGCTAAAATGTCAAACGGAGAAAAATATAACAATTCCGGCGATAATTAAAATCAAACAATTAATTGCTGATCAATTTTGAATAGTTAATATACTCATAATCATCATCTGTTTCGAGACTGTGGTCGGGTCAGTTTAGTAAAATGTCTCCATCATTATATATTCTACCACCATTCCTCCTAATTTAATTTCTTCTAATATACTTCTCTCACTTGAACACTTTCTGTTATCTGCTCCTCTCATCTATTTCTTGGCCTCCCTTGAGCTCTTTTTTCTACATACTTCATTTCCAATATTATCTTTAACATCTTTATTTTTCCATCCTCATGACATGCTCATATCATCTCAGTCTTGCTTCCTCTATTATCTCTCGTACTCCCTGTACCCCAACTCTTCCCTGGATAACTTCATTCCTAATCTTGTTTCTCCCCATGACAGCTAACATGCTCCTCACAAACTTCATTCCCATGTCCTGCACTTTCCCAGTCTCTCTAACATTCACTGTCCATGTTTCTGCTACATGTGTGACAAAGGATACAAAGTACGCCCTGTACAACACTTCCTTACACTTTAAGGGTAATTTCCTTCTCCATAGCAGATCTCTTACACACCCAAAGAACAACTCTCCCTGCTGTCATCTTCTCAATAAATCCTCTAAACTCCCACCTTTCTCCTTAATCACCCTTCCCAGATATTTGACGTTCTGTACTTTTCTCAGCTCTACTCCATTCAACCTTATAGCTTTACTATATCTTATCCTCTTCCTTGTCATTATCATTACTTAACATTTTGCAGTGCTAAATATCATTAAACACTAGTATATGCTGTTACATACTTACTATCTTAATTTCATTAATTTTCAATTTTATAATTTATTTTTATTTAAAGAGTTGGCCTACAAACATGTTTTGTTATCTTAATCTTATTAATTTTAAATTAATCCAGATGTATTTAATTTAAATTGTAAAACATTAATATAGAAACGGAAACATATTAACCGCATCATTAGAGCGAAGTCGAAGTAAACTAAACTAATTAAGCACGTACTGTATATAAAAGCGTGAGTGCGATATTGTGTCCCGGAACTGCAAATGTTGAGCCCCCAAAAGTTTCAAATCACAATTACGTTTCATTTTCAAACACAAAACAACTCACATTAACCTTACTTGTTCGGGGTGCTAACAGTATTGGGATGAAAAACCATTCATGTCTAAGATTATAAGAGTGTGAAAAATTAATTAGTCATCAGTAAGCTACCCTTATCTTTTTTCTTCGAAACACAAAAAATTCTATACAATATTATTTGCAGCGCAAATCCATTCCCAGACATTAATTTGGAACTGAATCGTTAGGCCTAATGCCTTTTCCGAAACATTTTGAATTTTTTTAAATAAGTCTTCGGTGATATTAATTTTAGAGCTAGAGTTAAAATATTGACTTTGCTTCGAGGTATGGCTATGTGGTTATGTATTAATAAAATGTTTTGACGAACTATAAAAAATCGTTTCGAATTTAGTAACACTTACAGGAAGACAGGGACAGACCCTGGTTTTTGAACTCACAGATACATAAAACACCAAGCACATATTAATCTCAAGGAGGAAAAAAACACTACAGTACTTTCTCTATACGAGAGAGTAATAAATCTAGGACTGACAAATGATAATACTCAACATAATAAAATTTGATCAGTTTTTAAAAACTAACCAAAACTGATCAACTTCTAGCATTTTTTTTAAATGCAAGTCTGTATGAAAGTTCAGAATATTATAATTTAGTACTGTAGTGGGGTAATTATAAGATATGCAGAATTTAAGAGGAAATGTACCCACG
>CABEEJ010008926.1:9098-21224 GCA_901482245.1 Timema douglasi
CACCCCCCCCCCCCCCCCCCCCCCCTGGAATTATATACTGGCTACGGCCTTGATCATTAGTGTGAACTATTTCGATAATGTCTTCCTTTCAAAGTTATCTTGATCGTAAGTGATTTCATTCAAATCCGCGATGTGTGGCATATCTCGGCGGAAAAATGGTGATGCTTAGAGCACCTTAACAAATAGGCGTGGTCAATGAATGGTGTTGCCAGAATTTGGTTGTTGTCACAAAATTAGAATATTTGGTTGCTCGATTTGAATGTTTCAAACATGTTGCTGTAAACCCAAAAATAGAATATGTTGCACGCTCTGAATATTTTTAATGTGTCATGTTACTGTGAATCAACCCTCAACTTAAAAAAATAAAGTTAGTTGTTGTGGTCTTAGGATTTGAATATTATTTCTGCTGTTGTTTCAGTTTGTCAATACAAAAAATAATAAAAACATGTTCATGTTTGAAAAAAAAATCCCTAGAAAAATTGTTTGAGAATATTTGGTTATTTAAAGATTTTTCATTTTTTCATTTATTTGGGATAGCCAATTTGGTCTTTCCGAACCGACTGAATGTATGAGCACACGTCTTATTAATTAACTTAAATTTAGAACGGACACAACATCCTACAGCCGTTAATTAATCATTATGAAAGGCGAAAACCCCAGTTCACCAATTATACATGTTTCGGCCATGCTGGGGTATGAAGCCGGCACCCTAAACTCCATTGGCAGACACGCTACCGACTGAACTAAGTATTGGCTGGATATTCAAAGATGTTGTGCTATTGGGAGTGGGTAGCAACCTACACGTGACAAATTTGTCAGGAGGATCGACATAATTATTACAGGCGGCCTTGTAGATTACTCTCTTGTTTAGTTAATACGGCTTTAGTAACTAATTGACTTCAAATATTTAGAAAGTATTACGATGCTTGCTACACACAAAGTTATCCTCATTTGACTTGGTTCAAAGCTATCCTCACTATACGTGGGTAACCCCATTTATCTTGCAGCTAGAAACTTGAAAATTAACAATAACTTGTAGCTCTCCAATAAAAATAAAACAACAATAAAACACGAGGAAAATAAAGAAGAGCTATCCTTCTTCGTCACTGTAGCCTATATTTAACCAGCTGTATTAGATTCTCCGTCTGAATTTTAAAATTCATCGACGCCCGACTCAGATGAGCCCTCTAGAAAGCAAATATCGAATGATATTAATGTAACTGTTCCGCTGCGAGGATCATCGTAAACCAGTCAGTCCTCGCTTTTAACATAGGCAGTACTGTATAAATTGTTACTAATATTATTTAAATTAAATATAAATAACAGGGTCGTAGTATGATGAAAGCTAATTTTGAAAATACTCTACTCTAATTTGAATGAACAACTTGATTTATTTTTAATTTAAATGTGTTTTAAGTTGTGTAAACCAACCAATATAAAGTGACACTTTCCCAGCGTTCAAATCTAATGTAAATAACTTTAACAGCTTGCTAATAGATAGTGCAAAATCTAATCTCTTTAGAAACGTCACATTCTCACAAAAGGTGGATTGGATACAGGGGCTGTTTTCAAGGGAAGGGAGTTTCAGGCTCCTGAAAGCCGTTCTTCCATCATTGCTCGACTTACGCTACTTACAACAATGAGGTGTAGGTTTCAATATGTTTGTTATTTTCATATACGGGAGAGGTGGGGTCGAAACCCGCATCCCTTCCCCTCACGCAACATCCCCTCAATGCAGTGGGTGATTGTTCGTGCCTGTGTAATTATAGGTGACACCCTAACACTTCTACCAGGCCCTGGGGCACTGATTTGGTAGTTGTCAATATTGAGTATTGACTCACCACTGATTGCCTCGTGTAAAACGACGTCAACCACCAACCTAGCTCTCATCACCGGCCACGGGGACAAAACGCGGTGAGTCTGCAATCTGGGCTTTAATTACAAAGGCTACGACTTCATTATATTCATAGTGTTTGGTAAAACACAGATTTAAAAAATAAGCAGACAAAACGAAGGGGGTGGGGGCTTTAAACTTAACCGACATAGTATTATTTTTGTGCGTCATGTCTTAATACCTGTTGGAGCTATCCGCATATGTAGGCTACTAAATACGCTAATGTGTTAGGAATGAGTAAGGTAGAATTTAGATAAAATGTACTCGCAGTTTTGTGTGGTGACATTGGAAAAACATTAAAGAAAATCTACCATCATTGCATTTAACCATTATTCGAAAGCCGATCTCGCCGTATTGGTAGTCTAGTCAAATGCAAGAGTTACGCCTCAGACCATGTGTCCACCAAAGAGGGTTGCATTTAATTACATTGGTAGAAAGTTACGTGGAATGTATAATAGTAAGAAATGCATCCCCATTTGCGTTAAGGGTGGTTGGAAAACGTGTATATGGAAATATCCCGTCAGGATTCAAGCCCTGAACCTTCTGTCAACTCAAAAAAGACTAAACATGTAAATTTACCAAATTGGTATATTTTATTTATGATTTGGTAGATAATTTAGAATTGTAATTGTATATATACCGATAATGAGTTGTCTGAAGTTGGTCCAAGAAGGACTGATTAACTAAGCAGCTATAATTAAAAGCCCATCTCACTACCGGGATATTAGATGCAAGATATAACTTGAAACATCAAACGAACCCAAACGAGGTTTTTCACTTTAAAACAGTGAAATTTGGATCAATTTAATAAATTTTCACTATAAAATAATTATTTTTCAATTTAGTAGTACTTTTAGCATTTAAAATTGGTTAAATCCTTTTCACTTGTCTTCATTTAACGTTTTTCCTGAAGTAGAATACAGTAAGCCACACAACCTTACGATGTGTTGGTATTAACGTCTGGTATGTGGGAGGACGTGTCCTGTCTTCCTTCTTTGTGATAAAAACTTAATTAGATGCTAGTATTATTATTATTTTGTAAAAAACAGTCAAACAAGAACATTTCGAACGATTTTTAGCATATTACATTTTAACGGTGAATCATTTATGGTTTCTGAGTTAACAAATTTTAGTTCTAAGAATAACATTGTCGTTGACATACTCCAATAAATTAATTCTTAAATAATTTAGTCTATCATATTTATTAAAGTTTTCATTATTTATTAATCAAACCTCAATGCACTTTATTTAAATAATTTTAAGTAGTTTTTATTTCAATGAAGATATTTAAAGTGGAATGAAAGGGGACGCGAGAAAAGGCCAATGTTTTTGCAGTTTTTTAAGGAAAAACATTTTTTTGGCCAAAATAAATAAAATATTGCGCCAGTACTAATATATAGTTTGATTTTCTTCACATGTTGACATCAACATTTTCTGAATATCTGTCATGATAATGGCGGCATTATCTAACAAACATTTTAAATGAAGCGAAAAAGTTGTCGTTAAATTCCAGAACACTCTTGACAAATATTAAAAAAAAACTTTTAGGTCACCATTTGAAGAAAATTAAAATCAATGTTTGTACTGGAGCAATATTTCCTTTATTTTGACTAAAAAATAATTTGCCATAAAAACTACAGAAAAAATGGATTTTTGTCGTCTCCATTCCACCTTAAGGTTTCATATCAATGTTTATTTTACAAGAATAATTCTCTACTAAAGAGAGTACAGCTCCAAACTCACTTGAACACGCTTAAAGAGGGTAGAGATATTCTAAAATATACCGAACGGGTGAAGGAAAATGTTTCTATTTGTAATCCTCCTAATGTTGGAGATGTACGAGTGGGTTGGATTCCATCTCCATAGAAAAAAAAAATTATTACGATTCAAAAATCTGAAAATCTGAAAATCTGAAAATCTTCAAAAGCTATTTAGAAAGAAAGTTAAATCGTAAGACTCGTAAAATACGTCAACTAAATACACTAATTTATTTTCAGACATTTAAACCAAGTGCTGCAAAACAAACTTTATAGTTGATTTTGTTAAGCTGTTAGGGAGTTTGAATCTGATACTAGAGGCCCTAGTTCGACCCTGGTCGCAGCAACGTGCTCTGGATATATTAATTCAAACTTATAATCTTATCCCAGGTAACTGAAGGGGCATTTTCTTACTCTACCTTTCCTGTCTCGTGTAATTAAACTAGTTTTAAACCACGCACAAACGCATGACTCTGAATTATTGTACTAATTCAAAAGCTATTGAGAGAAGCTCAACCACGAACCACTAGGAGATGCACCGAGGCTATGATCCAAAGCCAGGGACCCCAATTATTTTACATTCATTACGGTTTCCAGCCTTATAGTTTATACTACCGGCTTTCTAGGCCTGTTGTAGCTTCATATGCCTTATGATCTAACTTAAGACTAGGACAGGCACAACATCCAGTCCCCAGCCGTTCATTCATCAATATGAAAGGGTAAGCCCACATTTTACCAATTACAAATTTGTTGGCCATGCTGGAAATCGAACCCGGGATCCTTAACTCAGTAGGCAGACACACTACCGACTGAGCTAAAGTGTTGGATTCCCTCCCCTAAATATGCATTTTATCTCTCTGTGGCTTCAATAATGCAACCTGTCTTATAATGTAATGACGTATTTTATTACTTATTGGTGTTTTTTTTTATTTGCACAGCGTCTTACTAACCGTCCGGGCTATTTGCGTTCAACTACACTAATGAATTAGGGATGAAGAAAGGAAATATAACATCATTGTCGGGAAAGTAGAGTAGGTAACTATTTAGAAAGAGCCAACCTCTTACACTTGGCCTTGGATCCAAACCCCTACCTACCCATCACCCCCAAACAAGACTAGATGAGCTCAACGTTCAGTGCGTGTGTCCAATGATGCGGGTAATCTTGATTGTAAATTGTTTCATTGTGATGTTTGAGTTGAGCATAATAGCTACAGTAATAATATTCAAATTATAAATTAAACTAAATTTAAAACAACAACAATATTCTCGGATGGCAATAATCCCACCACCCCAATAAAACAATCGGTCAACCAGCCGCCATGACAGCTGGCTTTTCCTTTAATTACTTGCGTCCTTTATTATTGTCTCAAATATTAATGTCAACATTGTGATACCTAATATCCATTATGTATATATGAATAAATTCTAAATAAAAACAATGTGTTTCTAGTCATTCTTTTAATTTTAAAACTGTGAAGAAGTGGTTGTTTAATTTAAACCCTGGGTGCATTATTGTGGTACGGGTGCTTTATTTGTAAGAACATTTTCCTACCCTTTTAACCTTGTCTCAAATGAATTTGGACGCCATATTTTCCTTATATATAAAACAAACTTGTTAGCACAAAATATATCCCTGTTCATACCAGAGTATTTGTTTTATTAATAAGTCAACACATTTACTCGTGTTTAGTAATTAAATAGATAAAGGCGTCCCTAATTAGAACGTAATAGGATACACGGGAGATTAATTCAAATAACGCGTTATTTGAATACTATGAGCAGAATGTCAACGACAACTATTTCACAATTCTACTATTGTCTTGTAATATAACGAGAACTCATATTTCATGTCATCTGCATATATTCCCGGAAAAGTCGTTACATTCGAGCAAATCATCAACTCCCAGAAGAAGGCTATGTATACAGGTTGTTAGAAAAATACGGGTTCAGAACTTAAGGATATTTTAGTACTAATTAAAATGAGTAAAAAAGTAATAGTAATCTGGGTACGCAAACCAACTCACACAGAGATACAGGCAATTATGTACAGTTATGTACAGTGACCAAATGGAATGACGGACCGGTCTATCTGACAATCTTCAGTTTATCGAAAACCTTGCGCGTGTGAATAGCTCGTGACTAAACATCACATTATGAAAAGTATATGTTAGAGGAATGAGTCTTATAACAAAATAAAATTCAGTTCATGGTGATCATTTCGTACACTTATACTACCAATTAGGAAAAAACTTTTACACATAGTGAAAATATATCTGCAATAAAAACCTCATTCTAGTTCATTCATTAGAAAACAATTTTTTCAAAACAAACAAATTGGAATATGGGAATTTTAATAATAGCCTCATGTCTTTGAAGGTTTTTATAACAAATTCTGAAGAAAAAAACAACTATTGTGATTGTCTAAGTAGTTTACGAGAAATGGTAGAATATGTTTTAGGATTTTCGAGTATGTGATCGCGGTAAACATGATTTCGATCGTATATTCCCTACAAGAACTTAAAAATGTGGCCGTCTTGCGCGCTCGTGTCGTGAATTCAAAGAGGAGACTCAATTGTATCTACTCTGAATAGTAACTATTCCGACATTTCTCATGCAAAGCGATGCGAACAAAAATCCTGAATTGTATCTACAAATGGTTGAACGATGTCGTAATTCTTATGATTTAAAAAGCAGAAATGGCATCAACTGGGTCCCCAAGACTTCTAATAGAGTGCAGCAAAATCATCAAAACCTAAAATGTGTAGCTTACTTTTATTCCGAATGAATAGATAACAGAGTTGTTTTAAGTGTTAGTTATGGTTACAGCCGTTAATATCATTTTGTTCAAATCTTTCAATTTGAGCAATTCTATTTTATCTTATACATAGATAATATTAATAATATATTAGTAACTGTTTATTGATTTAGTTACAGAAGAAATTAGTAAGCTATACATTCTACTGTATTTTAAATTTTGTCGTATTCTAGTAGTAGAGGTGTAACTATCCTTTCTCTTCTAACCCCTTTAACAAAACTTTAGAGCAGCAAACCTAGAATTTTACAAGGCAGAATGAATAATAATAAGCAGAGGAAAGGTATTTTCTCCCGACAGATAGTGGTTTGACGAACGCAGTCTTTTTAAAGAGACAGTGGCGGATCCAAGGGGAAATATGTGGTTGGGGAGATTGCCCCCACCTTCCTCTAGCATATATTAAAAAAAAATTAAATGTTTACCCAAAGGTTGTAAAGAGTGTCTGACTCTTGAATGCAGCTTCCATCTCCCTTGCCCTGTTTTCTAGGTCATTTTGGAAACAGTGATACTTATATATTCAAATATGTGTTTATATTTTTTTAAATAGAAATTTTTTAATCAAAACACTACTTTGCCGTTAAAAAGATAAGAAATAGGGAGGGCAAGAAACTATAGAATTAAGTTTTGGAATGTTTTCGCACAAAAGGGGATTATCATTTAACCACGGCTACATGAGAATCGGCACATATGGGTAGCTCGATAGATATTGGTCTTACCTAATCGCTATCTCTGAATTATGCACCATGATGCAGGTATTTCCCCCAATGGCAATCCCTTCACCTGGTTGTTAATGGTATCACACCTCTGATACATTTTATATAAGAAGAAAGAAGAAATAGAAAATAAATTTAAAAAACACAACATTGGAATGCGATACAACTGAAACATGAAGTATTAAAATTGAAAATGTACCATTAGAATTAAATAATAAAAGAAAAAAATTATTAGGTTTTAATCATGAATATGAGTTGTTTAATTATTTTTCTTTTAAAGGGCCTGTTACTAAATCAAACCCTACCTGGTTTGATCCAACTAATCACACTTTTAATAATACAGAATTTACATTTTTCTAAGATCCAAACAATTAAAAAAAATGAACACAGGTTATTTTTATAAGAGAAAATATCCTATCGTTGATTATTGAAAGTAAAAACAATATATAATCATTAAAACTATAAAATAGCTGTTCTTAAATTTTTAACAAACCATGTCTTTAAATTGATGCTTCTGCTCACTAAAAATAAAAGTTTAGGTTACCAGATAATGTCTAATAAAAATAATTAAAAAATCACGATGAAATTTTGAGTTAAAGGTAATTTTGAAAGTTGTCTGGAACTACTAACACTTTAGCTTAATTAGTACATAGGCGTATACCCTGGACGGTTAGTAAAACGTGGTGAAATAAATATAAATATTATTTAATTGTGGGGTCTGTAATTCTGTGACGTAATATTAGAAAAAGAAGGCTCAAAAGATGGATTTTTTTTAGCGTGACGTAGTTTATGGACAGCCCCTTTATCTATATTTTTTTTTATCTAGGCACTGTTTAATATTGCAAACAAAATGTAAACTATTATTTCAGAAGAGAGAGTTTCTAATTTTGATAATATCTCTTAAACTATTTGAGATACGAAATAACTTATTATTGTAAAGTTGAAGTACTATTTAAAAAAAATTGGTTGAAATATATTTTCACATAACCAATAGTTTATGAGCTTGAGCTATAAGCATTATTTGACAGTTTTGAAATTGTTACGTTCTTTGGTTGGCAGAGTTGTACTTCTTTTTTCAAGATTTCTATAATAGTGTGTTTTATTTGTATTCTCTTTGGTGGGGTGAAGTGTTCCTATAACATTATTATTATATTATTTAATTCCACAAATCTCAAGTGAATGTCACTTATTTTAGATAAAAATATGTATAAGAGTATGTGGGATAGCCGTACCATTTATTTTATATTTCTCATGATAGAGAAAAAATTGTTTTCTAATTATAATATATATATATTATAAAGCGATCAAAGCAATTTACAGCTTTTTTTCCAATCTGATACTTTTTTTGTGTTGACGCCTGACCTATTTTAAGTTTTTAATTATATCTGCAAGAATTACATTCTCTTAAAATTCACCTTACTTAGCCCGTTCTTAGACAAGCTAGTTGACATTGAAGTGACAAGCACACTATCACTACGACTTAATTATAATAACAATGAGCAAGCATTTAATCGGCAATCATTATATCAACGAATACGGCTACCAGGGTTTGGCATGTTTATGCAATTTATCTTTTCAAAAAGTCACGTTAAAAAGAATATTAATACCCTAATAATTTTCTTCGTTACAGGGGTATGAATGCGCTAACATTGCAAATCCCAACAAATAATTGTTCGGGTCATCGTGTAAAATATATCCTTGGAAAAGTTATAAAACTTATTAGTCCTTATTTATAATTTTGAATTACATGGGAAGATATAATAGTCATGTCCTTAAAATGGTATGTCACTATCCACTGTAGAGGAGGAGCCTATGGGTATCCTTCTATATCAGTGAGTTTTTTTGCTTCGGTGGGAATAGAATGCAAGATTACATTACATTACAAACTGATATTCTTACTGAAAATGTTATGGCTGGCAGCTCCTTTTGTGGGTTGGTCGCTTCTGCTGCCCTCTAGAATTCTTATAACAAATTAAAGTACATCTTTAATACTAAGGCATAAGAATTAAGACATAGCATGGTCAGCCATTTGTAGATACAATTCAGAATTTTTGTTCCCATCGCTTTGCATGAGAAATGTTGGAATAGTTACTATTCAGAGTAGATACAAATCAGCTCCCCCAATTCAAATATCGTCTGCCCTTGGCACGGCACCTATAAGAACTGCAAAAATACGGTATACTCACCATCTCTAACATTCCACCTTAAGACTTGGAGCTGAAAGGGAAAAGTCTAAGGCACTCATACCGATGTATGAATGGCGATGCATGCCAACTAAGAATATAATGAATCATTGGTCTGGTTATAGTCCAAGAGTGAAGAAACAAACAACTCATAGCTCTTTTTAGTTACTTAGGTTGGCTTTCCCCTTTCCCGTGAAAACTTTAAGCTACCATGTGGGATATGCATTCTATAACACATTAATAGAGATTAAAGAAAAATGTTACAATATATTTAGCTGGGAATCAAAGTAATCGAAGAACATCAAGAAATGGAGGAAGAAAACCCTCAACTCGCATGGTCTGGCCCACTTGGTAACAAGTGAGGTGCAGAGCTGGGGTGGTAGGGCTTCCGGTTCGTCAAGGTTTCTTCATTGGCGGTTATCAGTAGATGAAGTGACTAGGAAGAATATTAAGATTCTCTATGGCCACCGAGTTTCAAGAAATGTATTATGCTAAATTAATTTTAGTTTTCTATTTTCTTATGTTGTATTATGTTTAGTTTTAGGTCCAAGGTATTGGTTTTAGCTGGAGATAGGTGGAGCGAAATCTCTGGTAGGTCATCTCCCCAGGTGGTGGTTAGGGGATGCTCGGCCCCACTGGGGCTCGCACCATTCCAGGGATTATTAGATCCGGAAGCGGTGGGACACCCAGTGGGGCGGGGTACTGAGGGCGAAAAATACCAGGGGTGGACCACATAGTAGGATACAATTAGATGGGGAAATAGGGACACTTAGATTAAGAGCTACAATGAACACTAAATTAATTAATATTATTGAAAATAGGATAAACTAGTAATTAGCGGAGGTAGAGAAACAATGTAACATAGGTCCTGAGCTACAGTCTAGGCCTCAGGACAGAAAGAAAGGATAGATTAATAAATAGTATAATTTAGAGTCCCATTTGTAATGTTGATTGTTTGGTGTCAATGAATGTAAAGTATAATATGTCTGAGCACGTTAAAAGAGATTATGGCAAATAACCTCCTAATGAAACATTGTACCATGTCCCTGATGAAGAAATACATTTTGCTTTAAATAATTAAAACCTGGAATGAGTTGGGAAACTTTTGTGGTGCCAGGGGAACACCCAAGGAGGGGGACTTTGGGGACTGAGACTCCCCCCTACCCCCAGCTGAAGGCCCCCCTCAGAAAATTAAGAATATTACAAAAATATGATTACCACTATGCTCTGCCAATTAATAAATTATATTTTGTTTAATTATATTTGATATGAAACAAATAATATTGTGCAGTAATTAGGGATTTTCAAAGATATACTTTTTTCTGTTGATTTTTAATTTCAATGTAAATTTGCACTTAAGTGAAAATTGGACAACTGATACCGTAATATTTTCTAGAAATGGTTCAAGTTTTTACTCTTTGTACATTACGTTTTGAAGTGGGTACAGTAATTGAAATTATTATTTTAGAGCCATTATGTAAACACTAATATGTCAGTAAGAGGGTAAGGGGCAGTTTATATTATCATATACACCCACCCCCATCAACTGCAAATACTGGGTGTGAAGAATAATGTGTAAGCACATACCTGTTAACCAGGTGCATACATAGTGACATAGGTTAGGCTTAGGATCTAATTTTGGTAAATAATAGCTTAAATATTACCATTTACCTCCTTTAAAATAATTTTTTTCCCCGGGGGAGAAACCCCTGGAATGCTACCTTTTAGGGGGCATCGATAATTTTCTATCTTTCTTATACCTATACTTTAAATCGAATTTCCAAATATTACAGTCATTGAAACATATAATGGTGCAATTATGAATTATTATTATGTAAAGAGACCCCCTCCAACTCAAAATCCAGTGTGCACCCTTGGGTGGAGCTAAATGTTTTAAAACATCCTGTTATCGGTTTGTCAAACGCCAACCATTTCTATTTTTAAGAATTTCCAAATAATGTTTAGAGGAAAAAGTTTGCCACTACCAATTTTAATAGTATTAAACTTGTAGAAATAGTTACAATTTACTTCAAATAGAAAATTGTTGTGTCTTATGAAAATTTGCATTTATTTGCTTTCGAAATTCACTTCACTTATGGTATTTACAGCTAAGATCATATTTAATACAATAGAGCAAAGATTACCTAGAAAAAAATTTTATTGCTTATTGAATTGGTTTATGTCCTAAAGTATGGATTTTAAAATCTTGAATGAGATAAGTTTCCGAGGAACATAGACATAAATTGCCATATATTCCTAAAAAGTAAATCTAAATCTTACAAATTTCTTGTTGAGTTGAGTCATTTGTAGTTACAGTATTGATCATTATTATTCAATAGATATTGATATTACCTAAAAAAAATACAACAGTTTATTAAATGACTTTACTTACGAATACATGAAAAGGAATGACAAAGATGTGTTTGATTTGTTTACAGTGTGACCAACTACTTCCTGGTGAATCTCTCCGTGGCGGATCTCCTGGTGACTCTCATATGTATGCCCATGGCTGTGGGCCTGTCCGTCACCAAGCAATGGCTCTATGGGGAGTTCATGTGCAAGTTCACATACTACCTGCAAGGTGAGTTCATGAGCAAGTTCACATACTACCTGCAAGGTGAGTTCATGAGCAAGTTCACTTGTTGCCTGCAAGGTGAGTTCGTAAGCAAGTCCACTTGTTACCTGCAAGGTGAGTTCGTAAGCAAGTCCACTTGTTACCTGCAAGGTGAGTTCGTAAGCAAGTTCACATACTACCTGCAAGGTGAGT
>CABEEJ010008927.1:0-21215 GCA_901482245.1 Timema douglasi
AAACTCACTGTAAAACATTGTGTATTTTCTTTTATTATATTATTATGCCCGTGCGAAGCCGGGTTGGGCTGCTAGTAAAATAATAATCTGATCAAAAATTGAGTTTTGAATCTGAAACTTTCCCAAATCTTCCCTCAAATATTAATTATATTTAAGTATTTGAGGGCCCAGCCATTGTTATTTATCTTTTTTCTATTAAATTTCCCTAGCTTATGTACTATCATGCTTTACCAATATTCTTTTCATCCCAATTATGTTTTTTTAATTTCCTTTTAAATTATGGAGATCTTGTTGAATTTTTGAATTCACTAATAGTTCAAAATCTGTTTTTAGTGCTAAATATATTAATGCCCATCAATGCAACTCATAATTATTATCCTTTAGTACTGTCGAAGATTTGAGAAAAAATTTAAATAATCGAAAGGCAAAATATTTTCCTTTATTGACTTCTTGTTTAATGCTCATGCCTTGATAACTTTATAACACTAATCTATTTTTATACAATTTTGCCATTTAACAAAAATTAACAATGGGCTTTGTGTGGTAGTATCAAGTTTGCTAAAAACTTGCTTGAGAAAGCTGAACTATACTTTATAAATTTATAAAGGAGTATAATAACTTTAGTAACGGATACAATTGTCTCCGAGTAAAGATATACCAGAGTCATTAGTAGTTGCAATTCAATGATTACTCTAGTAGCTGAATAAATCCAACGTACATCACAGAGTATGAGTGAAGAATGGTCCTGAGCACGAGATTATTCTTAGAGAACTCAGTGGTAGAGCAGTGGTGTAATAAGCCAAAGCTCCCAAATTTGGTTTCTGTGTCTATTAGTCTATTTTATTTATTTATTTGCGGTATTTAATCTGCATTTTCCTAACCAACTAACACTAGAAATTCTTTAAGCGAGACAGAAAGGACCTACCAATTTCTGATAAAAGTATTTTCACATGTTCAAGGGTTCTTTTACATGCCACAATCAACATAGGACAGATGGCTTTACTTCCTCTCCAAAAGAAGTTATGCAAAAGATTTTTATCGCTCAATAAAAATCTGTTGAGCCCAGCTGGGTTTAAACTCGCAAACATTGGGTCCTGAGGGAAGCATTTTACCCCAAAACAACTGAGGTCAACAGTGTATATTTAAATTCGGTTTGGTTAAATTTGTGAATATGGTTGCTTTAGAGCCTTTTTTAGTTTGTTCTTTTCCTCTACTGTCCCAGATATCTTTATTTGATGCCTACCTTCTTGCCGTAGTCCCTTTCCAAGTGCAGGAAGTAAGTTGGATAAAGTCCTCGGTCCATTCCTTTTCGGTCTCGTGTAATGCGACACTTATAGTGAACTCTTTGAGAGCCTGGTTCCAAAACAAATGTCTCCAAACTACCTTCCACGTCCCCTTCTCGTTCTCTTTCCTAAAATAATGAACACATTTATTATAGGCAATTTAATATAAAAAATGATTGAAAATCTTTATTAGAGAAATGTAAGAAAATATATGTTACATGTTCAAGATGATATAAATTAGTCACAGTTTTCTGTTAGCAGAAGTCATCAACAGGGGTGCAGAATATGTTCAGAGCTCCAATATTTCGCCAGAACATAACATTTTCATAAAAAAATCCCCAAAAACCATAGCACTCAAAATAAAACATTGGCTATTTGATAGAGGTTGAAGAGAATAAGGATTATTACCTACTACATAGTTAATAATGGAAAATTCCAATTTAAATATATTTTTAATCATAATTATTTTTATAGTACCTACCTTATAAAAAATTTAGTTGTCTCCCAGAAATGGCAACCTTCCCATTTTCTTGTGTAGATTACATAATGTTATTAATTGTTAATTGATACTAGAAGGCTTAATGGTACCAACATTTAATTTTTCATCTTGAGAGTAAGAGGCAATGGAGTGTAATTCCGGGAGGCCTTGGTTTAATTGTTGATTTTCAAAGAATTTTCCTTTTTTTCATACACTCACTTCTAATGCAAGGTTTATCACTATCAACCACACTAGGGGAAATACTATCACTATTTACGACCATGAGTTTTTCCTGATCACATAATTTATGTTTTACAAAACTTGCGATAATCTTGTGATCCTTACTTCTAGGTTTTTCTTGGGTATGTTTTTTTAGATATGTGATATCCAGGTTTATCACATCTGCCACGCCATTCACAATAAGCACAGTTGATGTCTTGTTTGCTCTTAAAAGTCGACATAATAAACATTTGTTTCACTAAACCAACTCATGTTTTTATAAACATTTATCTATTGTACGATGTACAAACCTTAAAAGGTCCCCTAAAAACAACAATTTCATGGCTACACAATTATTATAATATGCATGTCATGAGTTTTATAAAATTTGCACACATCGCTGTGCAATTAGGTTGCGATATAACGGGTGACTGAATACAAACTAAAACAAAACATTGCTCAACCTTCCCTACCCTCTACCGCCTGCCCGCCATAGCTACCAAAACCCCGCGCGGTAGGGTAGGTGACTGATGACTCGTCTGACTCATCACTCAATCACGCCATTAGCCAGGTTGAATTATTAGATTTTTCCTTCACACCTTACCTCTTAGCCCCTAAACACCGCAACTCTTTGTGCTTGCACAGACACTGCCTCACTATGGCACATACCGATAATGTCGGTATCGAGTGTTATCGGCCTTTGTTTTTCATACAAATGGAACTACCATATCAGAACCAGAATGTACTAAAAGTGTTAACAAAATAGTTGGACTTTTCCCTGCCCTAAATGTCCCCAGAACTGCTTTAATTTCCCCCGAACCTCGTTCACGTGTTTGGACATATTCTGCACCCCTGGTCATCAACATCATCTTCATCTTCTTGTTGTTTCCAGACTCTGGCCTGTGTCAGTTTAAAAGAATGCCCAGAGCCCACTCCTAAGAGCATCTTGACACAAGCTAAATACTTAGCTAAAGGTTTTGAAGAAAATAAGAATTTTCACAAGGTTGAAGCCTCCATTTTGTAAATTGTTGGCGAAAAAGTGAAAGTCTGTTTAGTCAGTCCTAGTGTTTCAATGATACCTTAACTCTGTTCTTTTGTATAGGTACTGTAGTGGAGCAAGTAGCCAGACAGGTAAGTATGAGGGACTAACTAGCTCTTAAGTAAGATAAGAAAGTACATACAAGCTTTTGAGTTTTGGTGCTAAGGTTAAAGTTCCTAACACAATTGATGTCAAAAGTTCAAGTTTCAATCAAATCATCAAGTTTTTATTCTTTTGGAAGAACCTAATTCAATATATAAATAATATAGTCAAATGAAATATTTTTATAATAAATTAACTTAACAATGCATTACATTTGACAAAAAAAGTTAAATCAAATCCTAAAAACTGTTATGTATTAATTTTTCTTCTACACTGAGTAACCTTTAATCTGAAAATTATCTAGGGGCCTTGAGATAAACTAGTCTGCTCAACCTAGCACAGGAAGTCAGAACTTTTTTCTAGTCCCAGTCCAGTACACTAATGTGACTATTCACAGATTACTCTGGCAGAGCTTTTAAAACAATTAAAACATATAGGCCTATGCAGATAGACCAAAAGAGTAATCATTTGTAGTACATAAAAATAAGTGGCTATATGTAGTTTAGGTCACTAACAGGAATATTTGTTTGATATATATTCCGCAGGGTAGGAATAAAACCTAAAACATTGATTAAAAGTATATTTTTAAAAGAAGAAAGGGTTTCCAGACTCAGACTTAAACTGGTTACTAACTTGTTGAAAATAAATATCAGACCAATTTTCAATAAATGATAACTCACATTTTGTATGCTAAAACACCAGTCTCATTTAAAAATGGAAGTAACATATTCATTTAGTTGCAAGTTTTAACTAGCAATTGAGCGGTGAAAACCTGAGAGATTGCAGTTTTGGCTAGGGTTGTTAGCTATGGCACTTAACTAAGTCAAGAATGAAGTGATATAGATATTATCCAAAGAAAATGTACAGGCCTTACATTGGAATTGGAGTTGATGAAGTTCACTGGGCCAGTGAAAGGGGCTATTGGGGCTGTAAGAACATTATCTGGGGTAGTGGGAGCCACCGGGGTGGACTCTTCATCCTCTACATCTGGACCATCATCTGCAGACAATCTTAACGTCTCCACCTGACTGGACACTTCTGAAACCAACAAATCAAACAGTTTATTGGAGGAATAAAACAACGTTAGCAATATAATGATAATGATTTACTAACCAATTAGATAGGAATCAAACCGTAAATCTAAACTAGTTTTTAAATGTCCCTTAATTCATTGTTTAAGCCAACACCAGAATCTAAGATTAGTTTACAGAGGAAATTAAAATATTTTTATAACTTTGAATTGTTATTAAGACAAACTTTAATCCAGAGTAGCTAACACCATGTTGATACCAAGTATTAGTGAACACCTGCAGTTCCCGAATTCTTGAAAAATTATCTTTCCTTCATAAAACACCTTTAAAATAGTCGTTAACCACGATGCATAGTGAAGACATTTCAGCCTGTCGAAATCGTGAATATAAGACAAACAAATTTAGCTTTAAATGCTGATAAGGTGTCACAGATCTTCCTAGTTTATAAACATTTATTCAGGTAAAAGCCGGTGTGTGGTCTACATGTGCATACCCAGTTTTTATACAAAAAATATAAAAGTCTAATAATGTACTTGAAGTGTCACACAATTTAATCATCCAGTAAAGGAAAGGAAGGTTTAGGGAAAAACAATAAAAAAAAAACAGTTGTTACTTTAAATTGCTGGTGCTGCTCGATAAAGGGGTGTAAAGAAATATAATATCATAAAAATTTTCTAAAATATGTCAATATCTTAAAAGATTCTGCGACCTGTTACAAGCTGAAGCTTATATGATGACACTTGCACTGATAAATAAGAGTTTTTTCTGACTCTCAGTGATAATTTTGGTATCTCTCCTTGCAAGTATCTCATCCTGATTGAAGTTAAATACCACAATTGAAGGCTGTTCAACTCATTGATGTTTGGAAGGTAGCAAATTGGCATACCAAGATGATAGGTAAATCGATAACTCAAATTAAACCAAACCGGAAAAAATTGATTATGTTTTAGGTGGTTGGAAAATCCCACATCATGCCTATAATACATAAATATATATTTTAATAACAACTCTACTGAGGTAAAGTAAATGCTTAAATTAATTATTAACAAACTGACCAGAAAATGAGGCATACTTTTAAAAGAATCAAAAAAGCCTTTATAAAACCTTTGCATAGCCTTCAGTCATAACTATACATACTGCATAACAAATATGTTAATTTTGATGAAGACCAATAGCCTGAATGGGTAATAAGACGTAATGCTAAAAAAAGGACAGAAGATATATTTTGAAATAGTTTATAATCACCACAACACTTAACTTAGTTAAGATGAACTATTGTTGCATGAACATGTTGAAGAACTTAAAATTCTAGAGTTCAAAACTAGTCTAATATTTTTTTAAATATATAAAAAATATTTAATCTAATAACTTTTGCATCTTTAAGTGTATATTATTTGGTTCAATAATTATTCAAGATTTGATAAAAAAAAAAAGGCTTCACAGATAGCTATTAGGACTAATTATAGTGTTACAAAAATAAAATGCTTTTCCCCCCAACTAATGATAAAGCCTTATATAAATTAATATAGTACAATATCAAAAATTTTAATTTCTAGGACTACAAAGTGTATTTTTGGTATCATCTTCTTAAGGTTCAGCTGAAGGAAATGAAAGTATTTTACAGATTTTTTAGAAATGAAAATTTTTTGGCCAAAATAAATCAAATATTTCTCCAGTATCAACAAAGTTTAGTTTTCTGCACATGCTATTATCAACAGATCTTGAATATCTGTCAAGGGTGTCTTGGAATTTTGTCAAAACTTTTTCTCTTTATTTAAAAAGTTTTGACAAAATTCCAGGACAACCCTGACAGATAATCAAGATCTGTAGATATTATCATGTGCGGAAAACTAAATTCTATGTTGTTACTGGAGAAATATTTGATTTATTTTGGCCAACAAATTTTAATGTTATAAAAACTGTAAAATTAAGCGCACTCCCTTCTGCCCCACTTTAACAAAAAGCTTAAAATTTTAACCCCACTTTACCTTTTGTGCATAATGTGTTAATTTGACCATTTAATATCGACAGCCATAATGTTAAAGGTTTTGTAATGTGCAATGTTTTGATGTTATGGTTTGAAACTTCAATATTATTGTTAAGTATAGAGATAAGTATTTCTTGTTAAATTTAATAAATATCTATAGAGTAAAATAGCTTGTGTTAGATTTGCATGAGCTCAACAAGAAAAATATTTCTGATGATAAATGTGTTGTGAGGTTACCATTTTGTTAATATCCCCCTACAAACTATCTTTTTATAACACATTTCCATATATGCCTACAAACATATAATTTAAAACACACACCAATTAAGAAAATACTCTTATTTTGTAAAAATCTTATTATGAAAACAGGATTGACCATGCATTACCCCCTTTGAGTGCCATGATCTGATCTTATCTGATCTGATCAGCTCCGCCTACTATTGCTAAAAGCTCAACTATATGATCTAATCGGCTCTGTCTACTATCGTAAAAAGTGCCATGATCCAATCTGATCGGCTCCACCTACTACCATCAAAAGTAGCCAGAGTGGAAAAATTCAAGATAAGATTGCTTGGGAATTTGAAGGGTAGCCTACATATAACAACTTAAATTCACTAGCTTAGTATGAAGATGGCAGATACATAAAGTACACATTAAAACAATTTTTTCAAAACTTACCATCTTCGGCATGGGCGGCTGATTGTACAGCTATGACGGAATCAGGGTTTTCCGGGGACATGGTGAATTGCAGTGGTCCATCATAACCTGATAACAAAATACACTATATACCTAAGCTTGACTCTTAAAATTCCCACAAGTTTTAATACAAACTAAACAAAACAAATTTTTCAAATAATAATTATTGGTAAGAAACAGAGCTATATAGTAAAGTAACTAGTTTACAAAGTAAGAAAGCAATACTGTCTGGATGATTCAATGAAATAGTCAAAATTAAGTAAGGACTACTTTAAAGTTTAACACAACACAAATCCATCAATGACAATACATTGAGTATAAGGGTAGCAAAGTTGGTGACATGCTAATGATTTTATCTTAACTAGGTCTACTGGTCCCTATACAGTATGAACCTTGTCTATCATACTAAGGCTGAAGTTACACTTTTTTTAAAGCGAATGGCATATATATTTTACTGTGAGAGATGAAGCATCTAGTTTATTCACTGTGTATGTAAGTTTTTAGTTGCACTGTGGGAACATTTTGTTACCCAGGGTATACCTTAGTTGTCTACATGTCTTACCTGTAATAAGATGATGTGATGATAGTGGTTAAGAATGTATAGAGCCAATGGAAATCTTAAACCTAACTTATTACCTAATTAAACCAACCATGGAGACCATAGGAACAGTTCTCTTTTCTGGAAAAATACTTATGGTATCACTGGGGATCAAACCCAGGACATATAGATCAGTATCCAAGGTCGCCGACCACTAGACCAAGAGGTTGGTCAAAGCAGTGGTAAAATGAATGCTAAGAACATGAAAGGTACTGTAGTTTAAACCAATTTTTTGACAGAATGGGTTTATATTCATGCATAACTAATTGTAAATAATGCATAACGTAAAATGCACAGCTTATTATAAAAATAAAAACAGTTTAGAATGATATGTGATGAAGTATTAATTAGAGTGATTTTTTTTTATTAATAGAGATATCTTGTCGGGCAAAAAAGCAAAGCCTATTTAAAATTCTTTCCCTTCAGTGTTCACTTGAAAATTAATATTGATTAAATTAGATCCTTTGAAATATAAAATTAACCTAACTTGTAGGCCTACTGTTGAAACAAATTTGATTGCATAGCGCATAAAAAGTTACAAGTAAAATCAAATTCATGCAATGTGCACTATTTACAACCCTGGTGGGTTAGAGGTGCCCTGAGAAGAGGTAATTGTACCTCGTCACGAGCGGGAGATGTTCTACCTATCAGGGCATATGGTGGTTTACCAGCCTTTAGAGTCTACGACTCAGGTAAGCAAGCTGGACAAGTAGTGGATCAACATCCTAGTCTGGCAAGAGTTCCATAATGTGCACTATTCACTATGTATTGATTACGAACACCAGCCATAGATACTCATTTGTTTGAAGAATGCGTTATTTTTAAATATATGTTTCATTAATGGAGTTAAGTGAAGCAACTTAAAAAAATGCTTTCAAAATCTTACCATGTAGCTCACGTCCTCGATTTTGAGTAGATATTGGTCGTGCAGCGAGACCATTACGAGCTTTGGCCGATGTGCTTCTCGCGTCAGATGCTTGAACCATTCCAGAAGTTTGTCTCTTCTGTTTCATCTTTTGTTCCATTAGCTGACGCTTCAAAACCAATATAAAATTAATTAGAATTTTGTAATTTTGTCTTTGATACATTTTAACTTTTGGAAATGTTATGGAATCATAAATAAACCATGTAACACTGGTGATAGAGGGAAAGGGGGAATGGATAGAGCTTAGCTCTAATGTCTACATGGTGTTAAATGGGGGCCGGGTGAGTTAATTACTGTGTTAAATAACATGAAACTCTTAAACTTAAATTCCAATGTCGAAAAAATAATATTATTGTTAATGTTTTTACTGTTACTAAACATACTTATTGATAGCTTTCGATTTCAAGTTGTACTAAATCTGAATTACTCTTTTATACAGAAGCTTCCCTATAAATCAACAATATTAATTCTTGATGTGAAAAGTTACAGAACACAGGTTGGAGGGAGGGGAAGGGTCAAGCTGAATGTCTACTTGGTGTTACATGGAGGGAGAGGAGGGAAGGGTTGTAAAAAAAAACATTATTTGGTTTATGGATGACTCCTAGAGGCCAGTGTTCAATAATGAGAATCAAATTCATAGAAACATTTAGTAAGTAGCTAATATTTTAGAATCTAGTGATGTAGTGTTCAGAATAACTTTATTTACTTATAGTTGAGCTCTACAAACCTTTTAACCATGAATAAGAAAGTAAAATAAAAAACTTTATAATTAATTCTATTCCACTATGGTATTGCTTTATAATAAAAGATAAGCTACAACCATTTCTTGCTAAATACCATATCCATTATTTCCCTATCCCTTTCTTAAACTTTGTACACTTCCTCTTTCCTCTTTCTAGTTTTTGAAACCAGCTCTCATCATTTCTAGAGGACTGTTGTGAAACAATCTAATATCATCTCCCAATTTCTTTCTTCCATTTATTAGGTAATTTTAATACTAAACGAAAGGGACAATTTTAAACTCAATGGTATTCTGAAATAGACTTACTTTTTAATTAAATCTATCACTGTGGCCTGTGGTCTGTGTCAGTTTTTTATTCAAGCCATATATTCACCACTACCGGCTGACTAGGCCTGTCTTAGATCCATATACCTTATAATCTAACTTAAGACTTGAACAGGCATAACATCCAGTCCCCGGCCGTGAATTCATCACTGTGAAAGGTTAAACCCACATTTCACCAGGGATACTTTTTCGGCCACCCCTGGAATCGAACCCAGGACTCTTAGCTCAGTAGACGGACACACCACCCAATGCTCTAAGGTGTCAAACTAAAGTGTGTATTTTGATAGAAACATTTTAATTAATTAATGATTATTTAATCAACCAATCCAAATATTTTAATGGGCGACACTTTTTTGTGTCTTATGGAATAACTGACAATGAAAGGTGTTTTTTTATATTAAGGAACCATAAACATTCTTTACACTAATAACACTTACTTACTCTATGTAATTAGGAACTCGAAAGTTCATAGCTGCAATTACAAAAGTATGCCACCTATATTAGTATCTTTAGCTAGTTCTATCTAGTCCAGCTCATTACACCCTCTCTCTTTCAAACTCATTCTAATGTTATTCTCTCGTCTACGTCCAAGTCTTCCCATTGGGTATGCCAGTCAATACCCTTAACAAAGTTCTAGAATCTCCCATTCACACTGCAAATCCTGCTCTATGTAATATACAGACTTGATTATCCTAACAATTTCTTGTGATTAGTACAGGGTATGTAACAACTAATAATTAAGTAACCTCCCCCACCCTCCTCATAAGCTTTATCCCTTTGTGGACCAAATATCTTCCTAACCACCTTGTTGTAGAACACCTTAAATTTCTTTTCTCGATACATAAGGTAAGAGACCACATTCCATAGTTATAGAGAAAAACGATATATATATATATATATAAAATGTTAAAATAAACAAACACCCCAATCTAGGGCATGTCGATTACAAATATATATAATCGACATGCCTTAAATTGGGGTGTTTGTTTATTTTAACATTGTAATGTTGTGAATTGCAAGTGACAACGATTATAGCAATGGTTTTGCTGAGTGAGTAAACAAAAGGACACAAGTGCTGACTGCCAGAATGTCTTATCAGCATTCCTTTCGGCAATCAGGCTAAGTTGTATAAGACTAGATTTCGAGATAACAGGGCTGACACTTTACCATCAATTCTAGGAGGCTCATGCAGGCGGCTACGCGAGTTAGGATGTTGAATCGTTGAGTACTTATGGTGGTGGCTACTATCGTGCCGAAGATACCAGGATTTTTCTTCTTCTTATTATTATTATTATTAGCACCGCATCTTACTACCTGTTCGGGTTATACAAACTTACGCTAATGTGTAATGGTAGGGTGATTGTGAGATGAAATGGAGGACCTACAGTTTAACGTGGAATCCAGAACCACGGTGGAGGCCTGGACCAGGATTCTTAATCGTGTAGGATTATCTAGAGTGTTAGTCAGGCCATTGGTTAAGCATTCCTTACTATACTTAATTCTGTCACTAGTTCCTGAACTTTAACCAAAACACTAAGCCATCATTAGTGCATTCAAAAAATATTACGTACACCCATAGGCTAGTACAGTAGAATCACTGTACAATGAAAACCAAATAATTCCTTTCAGCCGAATTCCTTCACAGAAATACTGAAAATTGTTAAATAATTCAGAAACTAACAAGTCTACAAAACATTTTGAAGCTAAAAGAGGTCAAATTGGTGGTGGGGAGTGGGGGAGTAAGAATGATCATTTTTGCATTTGTCTCTCTTCAAAAATGTCTTTTAACAAATAATTTCAAGAATAATTTTTGAAATCTTAGAAATCTTACTTTTATTTTTTTGCTCTACAGTAAAAATAGACTGAAAAAGAAAGAATTTTTTAATTATATTTACATCTTTTCACAAGGCCAAAATTTTACCCATGCTTTTTGAATTTTTCTCAAAAATGAAAGGTTTTATGTAAAACATTGCTTGTTTGAATCTTAGAGATTTTTAAATTTAACTTAATGTCATTTAATGTCATGACTTTCCCCATGCGATCAAAATTGAGCCAGTTATGACCTAAATAAATAAATAAAAATCTTGTTTGGTGTAAAATAATTATTACTAAATTACTTGCCTAGAAAGAATTTAACAAAACAAATATGAACAAAACCTTTTTGATAGCTTTTTAATACACCTATCTAATGATCCATTTAGTTGTGATAAAAACAACTTTACTAAAAATAAAATCTAACTATTTACATAATTAGTTAATATTAGCTTATTATTGTTTAAATTAATTAAATTACTAATGTAATTTTTCATAAAAAAAGTTATCATGTTACTAAAAAGGATAGTGTTTTGAGTTTGTGATGACATAGGAATAAGATTTTTGAATAGGTACTCACTTTCAAATTATATTAATTAAATATTACCCGCTTCGGTGGCCGTGTGGTATAATGTGATATTCTCATGTTAGACTAGACTGCTGAAGACCGAGAGATTGCGGTTCGATCCTGGTCAGGTGCACTGAGGGTGATTTCCACTTTCCCTCCATGCAAATATAGGTGGACATCCTCCGAATTAAACCTTTCTAATTCTAGCACATCATTAACTTGTAGCCTAATTAGTACATAAGCATATAGCTTGAACCAGTAGTAAAATGTGGTGCTAAAATAATATGATATTGTAAAAGGCCTATTTTTAAGAAATTTCGATTAAAAAATGATAATAGGCCTGGGGTATTTCGATATTTCGCTAATCTCTCTCATAAAATAAGGAGGTCTAGATGGGTTTTATAAAAAAAATGCCAAGAATAATTTTTTAAAGCTTATAAGATTTAGTTTTATTTGTTTTTTCCCTCTCTAATATGATTGTATATAAACTGAGAGCTTGAATAATTTAGTATAAAACTCTTTAATCTTCATTAAAAAAGGGCTAGGTTTGGTCTTAAAAAACAACAGAGTAGGCCTATATTAAAAAAAAACTAATTACATCATATTAAAGGTGAACGGTTAAAATTTAAAATGCTTAGTCTTCAAAAAGTTTTTAAATTATTATTCACAAAAAAAAACTTTAAAAAGTTATCGTGGCCTCTAATAGAGTACCGCCGAGGTGGACGATAATAAGATTATATATGATTATGTAGGCTAAGTATAATACATTCACAACCCTTACTTCAATGACAACTCAAATAATTACTAGAAATAATTCCTAATATATCCCTATGCCAACAACTGACATGTCACTTTGGATAAAAGTAATTAAAATGTATGGTAATCAAGGTTGTAGCCAGCCAATAATTTCAGTAGGGTTTGGTGGACACATCCCCCAATATAAATGATGTTCTGCTGAAGGCTAGGAAAATATCTAAATATTAAACACCTCTCTCTAGACGCTATCTGAAGTGGGTTTTTTTATGGCAACATAACACCATAATTGCTGAAGGTTAGGAAAGTTCCCTAATATTAAACACCTCTAGAAGCTATCTGAAGTGTTTTTATATGGCAACATAACACCATTAATGCCTAGGGCCAGGAAAATTTCTAAATATTAAACACCTCTAAAATCTCTCCGAAGTGTTTTTATATGGCAACATAACACCATTAATGCCTAAGGCCAGGAAAATTTCTAAATATTAAACACCTCTAGAATCTCTCCGAAGTGCTTTGTATGGTAACACATCCCCCTATTTGTACTTGTATCTTAATTTTGATATTGTTTGAACCATAAATAAAGTTTGTACTTGTATCTTAATTTTGATATTGTTTGAACCATAAATAAAGTTTGTACTTGTATCTTAATTTTGATATGGTTTGAACCATAAATAAAGTTTGTACTAGTATCTTAATTTTGATATGGTTTGAACAATAAATAAAGTTTGTACTTGTATCTTAATTGTGATATTGTTTGAACCATAAATAAAGTTTGTACTTTGTATCTTAATTTTGATATTGTTTGAACCATAAATAAAGTTTGTACTTGTATCTTAATTTTGATATTGTTTGAACCATAAATAAAGNGGGGGGGGGGGGGTTAACCCCCAAACCCCCCCTCCCCCCGGCTTCAGCCTTGATGGTAACATATGAATTTGATAGCTAAACTCAGTATTTTAGACCAATATTATTTGTATATTAATTTGAGATCAGGCACAAAGCTTGGTTATCGTTTTATTCCACTTAAATTTTTATTATTATTCATAACACTTTCACAAAAGTGTCTAACTAACATAGCTTCAAAATGGTAACCAAAGAATTTAAACTATGTGATTGAACATGATGACAACAATTTATTTACAATGATGCACGATAAAAATATTGTATTCAGTTAAATATATCACTCAGTTAAATATTTCAAAATATGATAAAATAAATATAAAATAATTTATTATATATATAAAAAATTACAAGTAATTTCTCTTTTTCAAGTAAACGATGCCCGTATTAAAAGGTATGTATGCACTATATTACACATCATAGATAACATTCCAAACCGGAGAATAAGTACTTTTAATTATGTTTAAAATATTGTTTCGAATTGGGTAAAAAGAAACTATTAAAATTTATGAAACAGTGTATGAAAACTTAAGTTTACGTTATTTTAAATGTAAAATACAACATGTAATTAAAAAACTTAACATTTATAACAAAACAGTGATCTTTTACAAGTGTTGGCAACCCAAAACCTAAACATATGATTTTTGAATTGTCATCCAGGTAAAAACCTATCATGAACAGACTCTAGCTACAAATTTGTAAAGCAATCTTTTAACTTTAAGGCAAACAAATTGAAACTGATTATAATATTTGTCACTTTTATTTTTTAAGGTTTAGGCTATTGATCATTGGTAAATTTTATATACATCTCTAGATTTATAATATTATTAAATATGATTTGTATGTACCAGTAAAAATGTATTAACTTACAATATTACCATGTACAAACAATATTTCTAATTTTTGTTGACTGTGTGGGTAGGCTACAGGTAAGGTATAAATATGGGGCCTAAATAGAAACTTATTGCTCCCTTTAATATTGTATTTACAAGTAAAATGTGAAAAATGTGCTTGCAAAAGACTAAGTAGAAATTTAATAACATGATTTCAGTAGGCCTACTATTTTATAACATCAAGACAGCATGACTAAGAAAATAATAATAGAAAAAAAAGATAGACTGTCAAATTTAATAAAATTTTAGAAATAGGTCTATTTTAGATACAGTCAAATTTTTGAAATTAACCAGGCTAATTCCATATTTAAAAAAATCAATCTAATATTACATAAAAACGACTTCATAAATTTAAGATGGCATAACATATAAATTTTTTTACCACATATAAAAAGAAAGAGAGAAAATTTAACATTTATATAAGTTAAGGTGTTTTAAGTAAAACCCTTTTTTTTGAGAAAAATTCTAAAAACACGCGTAAAACTTGGCCCTGAGAGTATAAGTAAAATTGTGATTCTTAAAAAATCTCTCTGTCGATATTTACTGAAGAGCAAAAGGTATATAAAAGGTAATTTTATAAGCTTTCAAAACTATTATTCACATATTTTGATAAAAGCCATAATTAGCCTATAAGTTAGATATATTAGCAAAACAGACCATTTTGATCTTTTATGGCCTAGAAATGTTTTGTGATGAAAGAATTTTTGTTTTGTTTTTATGCCAATTATTGATCTAATTTTACTGTAGGCATTACTAAACGATAATTCACTTGGAACTAAACATATATCAGGTGGATTATTAAATGAGCGGGGGTGGTGGGGGCTTCCACCATCTTCTTTGAGACATTCCTACCAGTACTTGTCATGGGCCTAAGTATGTTTTAAGTTACATTATTCAAATGTGATGTTTCAATAACGAGTTAAAAAATAAGGGTTCTGTCCCAAGTTTATAACACTTTACTATAAAGGTTAAGAATAAAATCTTGAGTGTCAAGTGAAAGGTGTGCTAAACAAAATAACCTTGTTGAAAGGTTTTAAATTTTCTATTTTGTAATAGAACAGAGTTGAGATGGAATATATTCAGTAGAATTAAAGTATAATATTGACAGGTAAATTAACGGAAGAATATCACAGGTGAAAAGTGATTATACTTACTTGAAAGATGAAAACTAAACATCTTCATAATTAGGCTCAGGACATGATTTTAAACTGTCAATCATTCACGATATAAATAATTTAAAATTAACACAATTGTTACCATTTACAAAAAGTCTGGTTTGTTTAAAAATATGATAAACATAATTTGACAAAAATGATAAGTTGATAAAATTAAAGGTATAGTTTATTTTTCTTGTGTTGACAGTTGGAATACAAGCTTTGTTTTAATATTTACCTGTTGTTCTAACTTCTGTTGACGCAGATTTACATCAGTCATGATGAATTTATTGGGATGGATCTTATGCAGTAAAAATGTAAAGAAAATGTCTATAAAATATACACGTTTTCAAAGGGAAATTGTTTGATAAATTAGCGTTTCTAAGTAAAAATGCAAATTTTTGTATTGCTTTTGCTATTTATATTAAACCCAACATGACCAACACTTGAAAAAAGTTGTTGATGAAATAAAGCATTTTTTAATATTACGTTTATCAATAGTAATAGTTATTAAATATTTTCATAAAAAAATAGATTTAATAGCAATACTCAATTGAAAATATATTTGTTTAATCAAGAATGTTAGAGTTTTATTATTTACTTAGATTGAATAAATGAGAACTATAGTATAATGTGGTGGTACAGCATATTAATGAATTATTCGCGTTACCAACATAGTTCTGTTCGCGTCGACTTTTGAGAACAGACATAAACCTGTGACGAGTATAAGGTTGGGCATAAGTTTATATCAGATTAAACAAGTTGTTCTCTATGAGACGAAGTCTAACAGCTTTTTACTCATTTCAGTTCTCGCTTTAAAGATAACGGAAGCAAACTTTGTTCTTGATCATCAGATAAAATATAATAGTTACTATTTGTTGATCTGGCTTGTGCATATTATTAAAATATATTGCTGTTCCAAATAATTGATTAGCCATTGTTAAATAAATAGTCTATTATTTTGATTTTCTTTGTTTTCAATATTCTATAACTGCGCATTATTGTAATGCTTTTATATTGGTTATATTTTGTTAAAACTATTAATCACCTGCTCATTTTGTTAACTTTAACAGCTTAGTTACAATTAATATTATGTAATTTTTCTTTTGTAGAATTCTAAATACCATTTGTATCTATTCATAATTAATGTGCCTAGTCAAATATATTGTATACCGTTCCTATAATAGAGCCACTATGGCTCTTTGGGACATAAAATACTGAATGAACAGTTTTCATATCAGTTAAATAAGTGCCCTGTTTTTCAATTAGAGGCAGCAAGTGAGCACAAATGGCAGTGGAATTGTGTTGCAAGTTCTCTGCGAACGTCCCAAAAGACACCGTTTTCATTGATTGAGTTTCATTTGAGAAAATATATGCAACAACTGTATGCAGTAAGACTTGTTTTTTTGATGAGCCAAAGTATGCTGCCTTGACCTCACTTGCATATTTACAACCGTAATTCTCAGAAAAATCCATGTGGATTAAAAGTTCATCTGAACTTAAATTTGTCTTTATCGAGTCCAAGACAGGATACTGATGCTTTATGTTTGCATCATGCTGTAAAACTTTAAAATTGACCTCTCAAACTCTCAAACTAAATCTTTTTTCACACATGTATTGTTTTCTTTTACGTTTTTTTTTGTTAATTCTTTAATTTCCTTTCACAATAATAGGAGATTTTTTTCACAAGCCATTTTGTAAGTACAGTTTCTTTAAGATTTTCATGCTCGTGGAATTCAATACTTTTCATACTACATTTCTTACATGTTATTTCAAGACAAGTTACCTCAGATTTGTCTTCAAAAGTCATGGCTTGAATAATATCTCAAGGAGGAATTTCACTTACCAACGAGTAAGCTTTTAACTAGTTTTCTTGGAGTTTTATCCTTCTCTGCAACAGTATTACTTTTTGATTTATGCAGCTGATGTTGATATCTGGCCATTCTCTTCTCCGTTATTTTCAATTTATTTTGTAACAGCTTTATAGTTATCTTTAAATGTTTCTTTATCTTTTTCTTCGTTTTTGTCTACTATCCTTCCGTTTGTCGTCCATTTTGACATTAAGCAGCACACCAACTGGGCTAGGCAGTGGTGAATTAGCTTCCAAATTATCAACCATCTGATTTCGTGATTTTACATTGACTCAAATTTTTCTAGTTCTGACTCTCCACCTT
Source organism: Timema douglasi (assembly GCA_901482245.1). Taxonomy (NCBI): domain Eukaryota; kingdom Metazoa; phylum Arthropoda; class Insecta; order Phasmatodea; family Timematidae; genus Timema; species Timema douglasi. The sequence goes on from CABEEJ010008927.1 coordinate 17,685, forward strand.
TTCCTTAGTATTCTTATTTCACGATCAGTCATATTGGTACTTGCTGTTTTTATTTTTCCTTCTTTCACACGCTTTTTATATCTTTAATGTTATTTCCTTTTAATCTAATGATACAGCTGTGAATTAGATTTATACATACATTCAGACTCTTATACATTTTATTCCAAATTTGGAGCATAACACTCTGTTTAAGTATTTTGATGGTAGTTAGTTTATTTATTTGATATAGACCTAGTGACAGAAATCATGTAACATAAACATATACTAGGCTTATGATGCATATGAATAACATAACTACGTTCATGTTTAGTAGTTTTACAATTTAAAGGCCTACATTCATATACATTTAAATTCAAACTTTTTGTATAGGCCTACATGATTCTTTTATCCAAAAGAAAAATAACGTACTTACTTTTGGAAATACTTTTAAAAATCAAAATAATATGGTATATTAAAAGTTTCAAATACTTGTAGCCGTATAGTTTAGTTAAATTAGCCTATAAATAGAAAATTCTTCAATTAATTCAGGCTTACCTTTATTATTCAAGCACAATTTTAACATAATTAGAAAACGTGTATACTCCGTTACGTATATTTTGTAACGGAGGACACAGTTCGAGATTTATAATTATGTAAAATATTATATTTTGTGGCTAGGTTAACTAACTGTTTTGGAATTCCAAACAGTGTGGCATTTTAATATGAAGCATCAATAATTATTTGTCTAAGAATAATTATCACTTTTTTAAATAATGAACGGAAGATACACAAAGTATATGACCAACCAAATCAATCTTACAAACAATGAAAATTAATCCCTAAAAATCATAATTATCAGCCTAAGCAACACATGAATTATCCACAAAATGGCTTTCTCACTAATGCTTTATAGTATGAAACCAGTGCTGCTACCTGCTTATATTATTTCAAGAAATTTTAATTTTGAATGGAGAATACACAAAACCCTGTGATAAATTATGCCTGACTACAACCACACATTGTTAGAATTATTTTTAAATTCAGAAATATAGCTACATAAAACCGAATTGTTATAGTATTTAATACATTATCATCCTTATAATTTTATTTTTTATTTAAATCATAGTATTTGTAACAGGAAACAAAAAGAACTGGCCTGTGACATGTAACGAAGGGATTACATGTAACAAAGCATAAAGAATAATAGCAAATCAGTTGCCGAGTACAAAAACACACACAAAAAAGCTACATTTTATTAGTTTATTTTGTGACATTAATGGTCCCCTTTTTACAATCTGTGCAAATATTTTCTTATAGTCAGCTCAAAATTAGTCACTTATGTTAAACAATTCAAGATTTTAGTGTACTTTTTGTTCTCCAGTTCCAGACCTGCAACACCCACTCCTACTTGACAGGTGGAATTGAAAAGACAGCTTTTTACTGTAACTGTTACAGCTTGAAACGTCAATGTGAACAACCTGGAAGTGGACCTGCTCCCACGAGTCAAACGCAGAAAAGCAGAAAAATACAGATAGGGTTGGGAATATATCGATAGTCAGTTCCATCGTTAGTTTCGATACTATCTATAGTCTCAATAGTGGCAGGGTTGTTAAAATTTAGAATACAATTTGTAATAAATATAACTTGATCAATCAGAATGAAACGAAGTCATTTAGATTTTCTAGTTGCAGATTCCCAGTCATAAATGAATGGCCTTAAAAAAAAAAGTAGAAGAGGAAAAACAGCTCTAGAAATAGAACTATACCGATATTGAATTTTCTAATTAAAACTATTTTTTACAAAAGATACACTTTAAAAAAAATTGGCATAATTTAAAACAACATTTTTACATTTAAACTACCGTGCTCAATAAACTCACTCTATATCAATAAGCCATGACTAGTTACACCCGAATCACACGACACTAGTTCATACTTGAAATCCAATGTGCTAGCTAGTGTCGTGGGAATTAGAAAAATTATACTGGTTCTGCCTCTTGGTGCTGTCTACCATACTTGCTGTGAGGATAGAACAGGTGCTATATTCGTACTAGTTCCGATACTAGTCTGTGTAATGTGACCAATCAATGCGTGCTGAAATTGTGTTTACCTGTAGAGAAATGATAGAAATGGCGTCCACATGGTCACAGGATGTGATTTGGCAGAAAATTATTCTTAGCAACCTTGTTAATATAATACCAAATTGCCACAATATGACAATATATTTAATATATATTTAAATAAATACATGTCATCTAAAAACGACAAACTCTGTTCCAGACAAAATTTCAATATAAATAAACTTGATAGCATGCCAACCCTGGATGATTTTTTTAGAATATAAAGTATACGTAGGCCTAAAAAAGAACATTTGTGTATCAAGGATACTGTACTTGGTCACCCATGGGCTTAGTTAGGGGCCTCTAAACACATCGTAAATATATTAATACAAACTTAGGGAAATACTAAACGTTAGTTACACCTCGAATTTATTATACTTAACCTCCAATGTATCATTTTTAGCGTCCCTCGATCATTATTTCGTCTTTCCAGCCAGTCCCGTGTCCATATTCTTTTACTACTCTCCCTCTCATAATTTTCAATATCATTATTAATAATTAATGCAGCTGCTGCACCCAAAATTAATCTCTGGCGTTCCATAAATATTTGCACTAGAACCTAGTACCAAACTAGCAGCGTGTGAATACTCTAGTCCCATTTATAGTGTACTAACTAGTATACAAATATCTAGGCGCTAGCTAGCACACTTGATTTCTAGTACAAGCAAGTGTCATGTGATAGTAGCTATTTAATACGCTTTTCATCAACCAATTTCAGTCAAGTTTTTTAAAAAGTTTCTGCCATTACCTTACTACCGCTACATACGTCAACTCATGGACCTTGTCAAATTTGATATAATGTTGGTATATACATAATTTAATCTCATACATTGGTACAATTTGAACAGGAAATAAAAAAACAGCACAAAATTAAAGATTTAAGTTTTGAAGCGGACTGAACTTTTCTATAACCTCATAAACGTTTATTCTGGTGGAAAACAGGATATGCGCAGGGTGACAACTGTAGAAATGAAAACCAGATATCACCATAATAAAAATTGCGTAATTAGTAAATGTGATTAATACAATTAAGTAAATAATTAATAAATTCGTTTAAAAGACAAATAATCTGATATAACTATAATAAAAATTAGTAAATAATTAGTAAATGCGACTAAACCAAATACAAGCATAACAAAAATAAATAAATAATTTATAAATGCGTTTAAAACACATGATTAGTACAAATTATAAAACAACCCTACATAGTCGTCAACCTGGATCCTCTGGAAATGTTGAGATATTTGACTTTGAAATTTTATCAGACATGCAATTAGTAGTCTAGAATTGCCAAGTTTAAGGTGCCTCAGTTTCTATATTTGAAATTGTGGCACGAGCACACTTGATGGTATAGGTAGTACTAGATACCTACAACAACCCTACATAGTCGTGGAACCTGGATCCTCTGGAAATTTTGAGATATATGACTTTGA
>CABEEJ010008928.1:0-14395 GCA_901482245.1 Timema douglasi
CGGTTTAACTGGACCATATAACTGTGAGTTGTGAGCTGTCTCGGGTCAACTGGACCATATAATGGTGAGTTGTGAGCTGTCTCGGTTTAACTGGGCCGTATAACGGTGAGTTGTGAGCTGTCTCGGTTTAACTGGGCCATATATTGGTGAGTTGTGAGCTGTTTCAGTTTAACTGAACAATACGACAGTGAGTTGCTACCAAGCCATCACTAGACACACAATTTACACCTTCATGTTTTAATTACTGAAATAAATTAAAGTTTTTTAATTATTATGTTCTATAACAATGACTCTTAACAACGTAATTTATCTTTTGAGGAATGTTTTTAGAGTAATTGTACCCGCATTAGCTTATAGAAGGAATGGAGTGACTTATCACCTGTGGAATACCACCTTAAATTTGCTGGGATGCAAACCTGATTTTCCATCAGACAGACCCCTTAAACTATGTATTCACTGGTTTGGCTCTTAAATATTAGTTGTTTAATTTGTGGACAGTCACATTTTAGTACAAAGATCGTTTTTTGACAGTTATACAAGTTAACAAAACCATATTAAATTACTGTATTGATACGTCAAGCCATGTCACTCTTGGTAGCTATTACCAACATAACAACAATATATTGTGTTATATCGTGTTGCCAGCGGTATCCCCCACCAACATCCCGTCGTCACCTCCCTACCCCACGTCTCCCCCCGGGCTGGGCCGACCTCCCTCCATAGCACTCGACGTGATGGACTCGGAGGCGCTCATCATCGTAGAGGTGCTGCTGGTGAGTGCCGAGTGCCCGTCCAATGGTGAGAGCAAGGAGGCCTTGCACATGGCTTCCATCCAGTTCAACAACCTGGACATAATAGGTACTGTCTAGTCTAACGTTAGGTTAGTTTGTAGCTTGTGTACAGATATAACTGGTGAGCTTAGAAAGTACACGCTAAACACTTATTGACTCAAGTGTTGCACTACACTAGTGTGTGAAGGTTGGAAGTGTCCCTGCAATCAGGTGTAGGGGAATCAAGGACACTTGACTGGTGGAGCTGTGAGTACTCTTACTTCGGGCTCGTTCCTTAGCTTTGGCTCGCAAATAGCTCTGTCGGGTGTGTTATTCCTGTTAAATAGCTCTGTCGGGTGTGTTATTCCCAGCTAATAGCTTTGTCGGGTGTGTTATCCCCAGCAAATAGCTCTGTGGGGTGTGTTATCCCCAGCAAATAGCTCTGTGGGTGTGTTATTCCCAGCTAATAGCTCTGTCGGGTGTGTTATTCCCAGCTAATAGCTCTGTCGGGTGTGTTATCCACCAGCAAATAGCTCTGTCGGGTGTGTTATCCCCAGCAAATAGCTCTGTGGGTGTGTTATCCCCAGCTAATAGCTCTGTGGGTGTGTTATCCCCAGCAAACCAAGAAACCATCGTAGAACTCCTGGGCTTCACACAGCGAGTCTTTCCCCAGATAAAGTCGGCAGCCAAGAAACCACCCGTCTCATTGGACACATCTGTTACTTCACCATCCTTGATGGACGAGTCGCTCGGGTCGCCCGCCCGCACTGAGCTCACGTTCGACTTCAACCGGCTGAACGTGTTGCTGCTACGGGCGGTGGTGAAGGAGGGAGTGGTAGCGGGCAGGAAGATCGGGACCGCCATGTTGTCTGAAGCCAAGATACAGGCCACAGTGGGTATGTGGGACATCCTTCACAGATAACACCCCCCCCCNACGGGCGGTGGTGAAGGAGGGAGTGGTAGCGGGCAGGAAGATCGGGACCGCCATGTTGTCTGAAGCCAAGATACAGGCCACAGTGGGTATGTGGGACATCCTTCACAGATAACACCCCCCCCCTCCCCCCCCTCCATTACTGTACCCCTGACGACAATGTTCTTGGGAGCAGGTAAAGAGACGGTGGTGCAGGGCTCACTAGGGGGCCTTCAAGTGCTGGACCTGACCCCAGAGGGCCAGAGACACCAAAGGATACTGAGTCTCGGCAAAGACCCCCTGATCGATAGAAGCTCCTTGGACTTGGTCCACACAGATCTCTACACCATGGGGCACAGCTCTGGTCACCTTGAGGAGAGACGAGCCTTCAGCTTCGGCATCAAGAGGAGCCCCGGTGCGGGCGGGCCAGGTGAGTCTCACAGGTACTTCCCCTGATTGCACGCCACACACAGTACTGTCACTACCTGTCTCAATATTATCTCACTCGGTGTAGTTCAGGAAACAAGTATTTTGATGAAGTTGGATGTCCCACACGTCTCTTTTAACGCTGGTTACATAATCATCATCATCATCAACTGTTTCCAGCCTGCGTCTGGGTCAGGTTAGTAAAATGCCTCCATCTTCCTCTACTATCTCGTGTACTCCAACCTCCTCATATGACCATACATGAGCATACAACTCTGTAAGGTTTGTTAGTTTCTAGCTGGGGGTGTATTGTGACCCCTTCACAATGTTAGTCCCATCCCGTGCAAGTCCGAGGCTACCATGTGACACACGACATTAACTGTTCCAACTAAGCTGATCACTGACACAATAATAAGATGAACAGTTAGTATAACGTTGTGTTGTGTTTGTAGACTGCGCTGAGATCAAGCTGAGGATGGCGTCAGTGTGGTACACCCACTCGTCTCAGTTCATCAAGGAGGTCCAGTCTTGCGCTACAGAGTTCAAGCAATACTTGTCGAACCTCGCTCGCTCCATCAAAACAGCCGCGGCCGAGATGGCCCTGGGACTAGTCCACATGAGGTAGTGAGGCCGTGAGGTTGGCGGAGTCGCACTGCTCCGGTCAGGATGTACGACTGACCCGGCTTGCCTTGTTTCAGGACAGAAGTGCTGGCCCAAGGCCTGTACAAGAACACTAGACTGGCCACTTCGTTTGGCAGTGGCTCACTCTGGGAGATGTCCCCGAGACGTCGTCGCAAGAGTTGGAGCTTGTCGTACGAGCAACTGGAGGGCATGTCGGGTGGTACCAGGGCGACCACCCCCCACTCCCCCCACAGTCCCAGTGTGGACGAGGATTTCCTGGACCTCATCATGGACATAAGGTCTGCGCAACCACCGCTGCGGGGTACAATCATACACATTATAAGGTTTTCTCCCACTCCCTCACGTCAATCCCTGGTTGATAGGAGCAACACTCTGACGAGACTCTGTCAACCAACCCCGGGGGAGCCCATGACGCTGTCAAACCTTTCAGCCATCAATATCGGTAGGGACGTAACCCTTAAATTATTAATAATAGTCGAGAATTTGAAACTCAAAAAATGTTAAAAACTTTATTTTTCCCTCAAATTTAGAATTGTAATTTGTTTTATATTATAATATAAGGAACATACTTGGATGTTACATTTACTTACATTGATTGGTATAACTTCTCTGGTCAATCAAATCACGATAAAAATAATAACATGTAAGATTATTTATTTAATGGTCAAAACTAATTATAATAATAGGACAAATCTACCAACCAGACCCCAGACCAACAATTTACCACTCGACTGGCCGTATGAATGTATTATGTATGTTCGTGTAAAATTGGTTTTGTTGCCTCAGAATGGACATTGTCTTGGACACCCCAGTGGTGGTCTTGCCGCGCGGGCCGTGCAGTCCCCAGGTGTTAGTGGCGCATCTCGGTAAGATAACCATCAGCAATAGTCGTGATGATGAGGATCACGCCAACAACTGGGGTGTGGTGGTGCGCAGGGAGCGCTACATCATTGAGATCCGAGATATGAACCTGTACTCGCTGGATACAGATCTCAGAGTTAACAGCTGTCTGCCGCTGTGAGTGTTTCATAACCGGTGCTGCGCTCTATTGAGTACAAGCACATCCACACAATAATAATAAACTAGACTTAAAGATGTAAACTGGGCCCTTGCAGGAGCACGAACTCAGGAGAGAGTTCAAGAAAGAGGGATTCTCCAAAACTTGGCTGGGAAAACATTATTTTCTGGATCTTTGCTACAAAATTAACATTAAAAAGCTACGATTAGACGTTCATCAATGTTACATTTATATTTAATGTTCATTAATAATGTTATTAATTTAATAAACTTGGATCAAACTTACTTTCCATTAAGTATATAGTTACCTTAAACTTTAGTTGCTTTTATTTTACGACTACGACTACCTCGTAAACAAAACTGAACACCAACTCAAACATAACAAAATACATGTATTCATCCTTTAATAGGTTTATGTAAGAAAAATACATTTTTAGAGCAAAATAATGACAACAAAAATAGCACCTAACAACTAATTAAGCATGAAATACACTTTTAGCCAGTTATTGGCATCAAGACACGCCTATCACCTAACACGTTCGAGATAACCAGGCAAACTGGCCCAGTTGACATCCACTGTTAAATTTAACTTATTTAAAAATAAAAATTGACTAATTTCTTATCAAACTGCCATAAGCTTTCATTAGTTTTTATTGGAACGAACGGGAAGGTTAAGTTTGAACTAAAACTATAAATCTGAAAAATAAAATAAGTCTAAATTGATAGGATAATTTTATCTTGTTCCTGTGTGAGATTGTAATTCCCGCACAGACCTAACTTTGACAACTCTAATTTTGTAAGAAGGTCTGAGCTGAGTTAGAACAACTAACGGAACTCTAATATCCGAGCGCCTCCCCCCAAGGCGGGTTTATCTAGAACAACTAACAGAACTCTAATATCCGAGCGCCTCCCCCCAAAGGCGGGTTTATCTGTGACCGGATGCTAATGTCTGACAGGGTACCGATGCGTGCAGAGAAGCTCTACTCGTGCACCAAGGACGGTAAACCAATCCTCCATGACACGATGATCCACCTGGTGCTGGACCGCAACGTGGTGTGCCAATCAGACAGTGTACCCTCTCTGTTGCTGGGGGAAGACGCGGAGCTCCACAAGACCGAGCAGCACGACGTGCTTCATGTGAGTTGTCACTCGTCCTATAGAGGACTCTCGCACAGGGAGATATTGTTACCTGGAGAGCCTTATAACTCTTCTACTAACGCATGTTCCAGATCTCCGGAAGTGTGGTGACTCCTCTGAAGGTGTCGTTGTCGCGTCAGCAATACGAGCAGCTCCTAGACTCTGTAGACAACCTCCTATCCGGCCCCTCCCCCTCTCCGATGACAAGTGAGCGTCGTCTGGAGGGTATCAGTGAGGAGGGGGATGGAGGGATGACTCATCTCGAGATGGACCAAGGGCTCCGTGCCAAGTTGCTCCGTCTTGGAGCCGACAAGCACAAGGAGGAGAGCCAACCAAGACTCACCCTCAAAGGTTGGTCAGTACTTGAGGTACTCGAGCTTTAGTTGGTTGGCCCAACTTCTTTCAAAACTCAATATATCTAAGTGCCTACTTACATTCTCAATATTGTCTCATAGCGAACATTGTCTCTCAATAACACTTTGACTCAAATATAAATCAATATTTTCATTTTTCTTCTTTTCAGTTATGTTTCTAGCTGCACGTGCTCCAAGCACGGTTTATTTCCGGGTTGAGTTACGCAGTATTTAACAGCAGGTGCAGAGTTAATCCATGCCTATATTCAGTTATGTTTCTAGCTGCACGTGCTCCAAGATATTTCTGGGTTGAGTTACGCAGTATTTAACAGCAGGTGCAGAGTTAATCCATGCCTATATTCAGTTATGTTTCTAGCTGCACGTGTTCCAAGCACGGTTTATTTCCGGGTTGAGTTACGCAGTATTTAACAGCAGGTGCAGAGTTAATCCATGCCTATATTCAGTTTCGCGCTAAGATAAAATAACCCCATTGGTAGATGGAAAGAAATCAAGTAGTGACCTGGGTTTGAGAGTACAAAACCACGGGGAATACAGACCCAAGCCTTGAAAGACGACACAGTTTCGAGCTCGTCTTCTCCGCTGAATCGTCAAGTGGAACAGACCTGTTTTGAACTATCGTTATAAAATGTATATTATCAGCATGTTCGAGTGTTAAATAGTGTAACAAACAATACGTATTTACTTAAATAAATTGCAACAAGTGAACAAGTATTTTTCTTAAAGTAACATTCTATTAGTGCAGTTCAGTATGACAGCTAAAAGACGACGCCCTCACGTAAGATAAGAAACGAGGAGGGCGAACGGTTCGTTACAGAGGTGTCACTTTGAAACAAATATTGTTTTATAGCATTGTGTGGGTGCCTGTACTGGACTTGTGACCATATGTTGAACATGGCTAGATACAAGACTCACATGGACGTGTGTGACAGTGGTGTTCCAGTTGCCCGTGTTCACGGTGGAACTACGCAGTGACCTTGGACAAGGGGAACAAGGTCTGGTTGACTTATCCTTCCAAGACTTCTGTGTGCAGTACGACAGGTCACACAGCTACGAGACCAACATCGAGGTATGGAACACAACACCGATATCAGCATATCTCTCTCTCTCTCTCACTCGTCCTAGATTAGATCCTTGGCAGGGCCGACTGTTTCCAGGTAAGTTTATATCTCTCTCTCTCTCTCACTCGTCCTAGATTAGATCCTTGGCAGGGCCGACTGTTTCCAGGTAAGTTTATATCTCTCTCTCTCTCACTCGTCCTAGATTAGATCCTTGGCAGGGCCGACTGTTTCCAGGTAAGTTTATTAAAATGCCTCGATCTTGCACCTACTCCTGTTTGTCGCGGTACAGCATGCTATCCTTATCTTTCTGTCAGTTCCTCATTTGGAAGGCAAACCCCACGAATGATGACAGGAAGTGAAACCTGGCCTTGAACATGCTATCATTGAGCTGAGGTGTCAGACAGTCTCAGTGCTCTCATGTTCTGAGCCATTCCTTGTTACTTGTTACAAGATGTCACTACGAGCTATCATTGAGCTGAGGAGTCAGACATTCTCAGTGCTCTCATGTTCTGAGCCATTCCTCGTTACTTGTTACAAGATGTCACTACGAGCTATCATTGAGCTGAGGTGTCAGACATTCTCAGTGCTCTCATGTTCTGAGCCATTCCTTGTTACTTGTTACAAGATGTCACTACGAGCTATCATTGAGCTGAGGTGTCAGACATTCTCAGTGCTCTCATGTTCTGAGCCATTCCTTGTTACTTGTTACAAGATGTCACTACGAGCTATCATTGAGCTGAGGTGTCAGACAGTCTCAGTGCTCTCATGTTCTGAGCCATTCCTTGTTACTTGTTACAAGATGTCACTACGAGCTATCATTGAGCTGAGGAGTCAGACATTCTCAGTGCTCTCATGTTCTGAGCCATTCCTTGTTACTTGTTACAAGATGTCGCTACGAGCTCTTCTGATGGAGGATCTACTGCGTGAACCTGACTCCAAGCACCGCTGTATCGTGGTCTCCTCCGCTCCCACCAAGACTGCAGCTCCTCGACCCGTTGTCCGCGCTCCTGAGTTTGTTTCCAAGTCGTGCCCCAACTTGATAGGACACCCTCCGCTCAGCAACCTCCGGGGCTCCTTGCCGGACCACCTGGAGACAGAGGTCATCTACGGAACATTCAACGCGGGCAGGATGCGACATGTCGGTGAGTTGGAGGAAACGACAATTGTTGACGTTTTGACGGTGTGAGGGTCTCCAGTAGGATGTGTGTGTTTGATATGTGTGGTTGTTTCAGGTAAGACAGTGGAGTATCCATGCACGCCCCCACCATCCCCTCGGCTGACTGGCTCCCCCCAACGTTTCTCCAAGGAGGACAACTTGGTGCATATCAACGTAACGCTCGTGGACAGAGACGCCCCCAACCTGGCTTCGCACTACAACTCGGTACACTCCACATTCGATATTCTATAAACCAACATCTCTATGTTGTTAGTGTTGCGCGTGCACACTGGTAATAACACTCGCTACACTCACCAGGATTCAAACCCCACTCTCCCCGTCATCTGCCACTCTGTTCAACATAAGAACACACAACTAATTGATTGACTTGCGGTATTATGCTTGGGAGGGCAATGTGTTCATGTGTCTGTGTGCCTAGGTCCATCGCTCAGTGACTGTCAACTCCCTGGATGTAGAGATCAATGTGTCTGTGTGCCTAGGTCCATCGCTCAGTGACTGTCAACTCTCTGGATGTAGAGATCAATGTGTCTGTGTGCCTAGGTCCATCACTCAGTGACTGTCAACTCTCTGGATGTAGAGATCAATGTGTCTGTGTGCCTAGGTCCATCGCTCAGTGACTGTCAACTTCAACTCCCTGGATGTTGTCGTCAACGTGGAATCGTGGGTAGTGGTGCTGGATTTCTTCGGGATAGGTTCATCCAGCAGGTCAACTGAGGATAGAATCCACTCTGTCCAACAAACCTCGACCGCTGTAGAAAAATCCACAGAAAATGGTAAAATTTAGTAAAGTTATGAATAAAAACTGGTTTTGTTGGTACTTTAGGTAAAGATTGTTGGATTGAATTCACCTAAATTTGGAAATGGATATAAACTTTCTCTACTTTTAATAAAGGGGTGTTAAAGTAAACATTGTAGGGGGCATAGAAGGGCTAGAGGTAGGTAGTGTCCAAACATGTGTCTGTCTGTCTGTCTGTCTGTCTCCCTCCTCTCTTGGGGTATTTATATTATGTTTTTCATACAAAACGTGTAACTAAGTAGTGAGACACACAATCTGGTTGTGTTCATCCAGAGATTGTGTTCAACTCTGAGATGGATGTTGAGGTTCGCTCCCTGACACTCGTCCTCAATCATCCCGAGTACGAGGTGGCGAGAGCCAACATATCTCACCTGACTGTGCGAGTGAACACTCGTCACTCGGACCAGAGTATCGAGGGCAGACTGGGTAGTATGTCACTCATGGACCTCACTCATCACGGTCAGCTGTACCGAGAGAAGTTCACATTATCAGGACTGGAGGCTCTCAGCTTCACCATGATCCGGTGAGTATCACTGTCTCCGTGACTCCTAGCTGTTATCAAAGCCTCACTTAAAGCGCCCCACAGGGGGCAGCCAAAGGATGAGTTGTATTTGTAACTGTGCCCATGACGTCTATTGCAGGAACACTCGACCAAATTTGGACTCGTCTCCCCCATTTGACTCTCATCTCAAGATAGAGATGTCTTCTGTTCTTTATGTGCACACGTCGCGGTTTGTCGCAGAAATACAAGAGTTCTTCCACAGCTTCTCTCGGCTCCAAGACGTCGTTGAGAGCATCAGAGCCGCGACTGCGGGGAACGACGTGAGTTAACACATTGCTTACTGTGCTTACTCTGTCACAACGACACTCATCACCTGATAACATAGTCTGTTTTGCAACGCAACAAGCTCTTTGATCATTCTAATTCATGAGTGACTCAAGAGCATTTCATGTCGAGTTGATTCCGACAGGATGCCACTCCACGCGTCTATATTTCCTGATAAGTCAGACCTTCCTGCTGAAACTATTGCTCCAGCCAATCCTCCAGGATTCCAACCCTTACCTCTCAGGGTCCATCTCCCCGTCACGATAGTAGTGCTGTGTAAAAAGAGATCTAGCAGTAGCCAAGTAAAGATTGCAGTCCAACCATTGATGCACTAATTATTTTATACAAGTCATGTTATAAAACATAGATCCTTGGTTTCCAAGCATATTGGATGTCAGTGTGGTATTTCCGTATAAATCCTTCACTTGTAAATAATATATTGTGTATTCACATCCACTGTCCATCCTTTATGTTGCTTGAACCTTTTAAATGTTTCACTCCCCCCCCTACAACCAACACAGGTGTCATGAAGGGGAAGGTAACAGGCTCACATACTACCAGGGACCATAAATTAATCACAATTGGAGACAGTAAAATGAAACATAGACTATTAGATAGTCACAATTGGAGACAGTAAAATGAGACACAACATAACAATAAAACCCTGAAATGTTCCCTCTTACAAATATTATGTGTCCTCTCCATGATGACAGATAGTAAGTAGTGTTTGTAACAACAAAATAAATACAAATTTGTTATTTAAATAAGATTTAGATAAATTCATTTGTAGTCTTCAAGACGGGTCCAGAAGGGACTCTTATGAAAATCAATATGGATTACCTTTTGTTCATTTATAGAAAGTTGGTAAACTACGGGATGGTTATAATACTCCTTTCAATAATGGAGAAATGGTCACAAACAATAGTTCTTTTATCACAAATGAGTGTGATGTAACCATCCCTTCACTAAAATTGATAAGTTTTAAAATAAGAAATCATCATTTGGATTATTCCGTAATGGTTGAAGATAAGCAAAATAAAAACGCTTACCGAATTGTTGCTTATGTCAAAAATACCGTGTTAGGTTTGCAAAAAATAGCACTCATGTCTTTCCAAATATTCCCTCCTCCAATATTAGTGTTCCTTGTCCTCAGCTTGAGGATGTAATCAACATGATTTATATGAAGTTACTTAAATCACCAATATTTTAAAACAAATTTTGTAGACATAATATTCACTAACCTACCTATAATTTAGATTATAAATACCGACATGTTCTTTAAAATATGTTAAACATAACAAATCATATTACAATAATTATATATTCATCGAACGAGAGAGATAGGAAAAAACAAGAATTAAATGTTGACGTAACTGACCCAACTCAACGGTCATTAGATTGGTCGAGGTTTCACCCACATTAAAACAACTCAATGAATGCCTTGAAATTACAAGACCATCCTGATCTCACTCACATTAAAACAACTCAATGAATGACTTGAAATTACAAGACCATCCTGAGTTTATTCACATTAAAACAACTCAATGGATGCCTTGAAATTACAAGACCATCCTGATCTCACTCACATTAAAACAACTCAATGAATGACTTGAAATTACAAGACCATCCTGAGTTTATTCACATTAAAACAACTCAATGGATGCCTTGAAATTACAAGACCATCCTGATCTCACTCACATTAAAACAACTCAATGAATGACTTGAAATTACAAGACCATCCTGAGTTTATTCACATTAAAACAACTCAATGGATGCCTTGAAATTACAAGACCATCCTGATCTCACTCACATTAAAACAACTCAATGAATGACTTGAAATTACAAGACCATCCTGAGTTTATTCACATTAAAACAACTCAATGGATGCCTTGAAATTACAAGACCATCCTGATCTCACTCACATTAAAACAACTCAATGAATGACTTGAAATTACAAGACCATCCTGAGTTTATTCACATTAAAACAACTCAATGGATGCCTTGAAATTACAAGACCATCCTGATCTCACTCACATTAAAACAACTCAATGAATGACTTGAAATTACAAGACCATCCTGAGTTTATTCACATTAAAACAACTCAATGGATGCCTTGAAATTACAAGACCATCCTGATCTCACTCACATTAAAACAACTCAATGAATGACTTGAAATTACAAGACCATCCTGAGTTTATTCACATTATAACAACTCAATGGATGCCTTGAAATTACAAGACCATCCTGAGTTTATTCACATTATAACAACTCAATGGATGTCTTGAAATTACAAGACCATCCTGAGTTTATTCACATTATAACAACTCAATGAATGTCTTGAAATTACAAGACCATCCTGAGTTTATTCACATTAAAACAACTCAATGAATGTCTTGAAATTACAAGACCATCCTGAGTTTATTCACATTATAACAACTCAATGAATGTCTTGGAATTACAAGACCATCCTGATCTCACTCACATTAAAACAACTCAATGAATGTCTTGGAATTACAAGACCATCCTGAGTTTATTCACATTATAACAACTCAATGAATGTCTTGAAATTACAAGACCATCCTGAGTTTATTCACATTATAACAACTCAATGAATGTCTTGGAATTACAAGACCATCCTGATCTCACTCACATTAAAACAACTCAATGAATGTCTTGGAATTACAAGACCATCCTGAGTTTATTCACATTATAACAACTCAATGAATGTCTTGAAATTACAAGACCATCCTGAGTTTATTCACATTATAACAACTCAATGAATGTCTTGGAATTACAAGACCATCCTGATCTCACTCACATTAAAACAACTCAATGAATGTCTTGGAATTACAAGACCATCCTGAGTTTATTCACATTATAACAACTCAATGAATGTCTTGAAATTACAAGACCATCCTGAGTTTATTCACATTATAACAACTCAATGAATGTCTTGGAATTACAAGACCATCCTGATCTCACTCACATTAAAACAACTCAATGAATGTCTTGGAATTACAAGACCATCCTGAGTTTATTCACATTATAACAACTCAATGAATGTCTTGAAATTACAAGACCATCCTGAGTTTATTCACATTATAACAACTCAATGAATGTCTTGGAATTACAAGACCATCCTGATCTCACTCACATTAAAACAACTCAATGAATGTCTTGGAATTACAAGACCATCCTGAGTTTATTCACATTATAACAACTCAATGAATGTCTTGAAATTACAAGACCATCCTGAGTTTATTCACATTATAACAACTCAATGAATGTCTTGGAATTACAAGACCATCCTGATCTCACTCACATTAAAACAACTCAATGAATGTCTTGGAATTACAAGACCATCCTGAGTTTATTCACATTATAACAACTCAATGAATGTCTTGAAATTACAAGACCATCCTGAGTTTATTCACATTATAACAACTCAATGAATGTCTTGAAATTACAAGACCATCCTGATCTCACCCACATTAAAACAACTCAATGAATGCCTTGAAATTACAAGACCATCCTGATCTCACCCACATTAAAACAACTCAATGAATGTCTTGAAATTACAAGACCATCCTGATCTCATTCACATTAAAACAACTCAATGAATGTCTTGAAATTACAAGACCATCCTGATCTCATTCACATTAAAACAACTCAATGAATGTCTTGGAATTACAAGACCATCCTGAGTTTATTCACATTAGAATTACAAGACCATCCTGATCTCACTCAAAGTTCCACGATACAACACTCGAACCATTTGATAAAATTATTTACGTTAGTATGAATATTAAACCTTAAAACACAAAATAATTAAAACCCATAGTCATTATTATAATAATAATCACATCTAAAGATAAAAAACAAATCCTTTACAAAAACAAAGATGAAATTGTTTCTCATGTCAGGTGAACGACTCAAGCTTTTCCTGGTGGCCTTCAGGTGAAACAATCCATCTTCCGCAGCCAGTGTTTATACCATGTGTATTGTCTAGACCAGTGATTCTTAACCGCGTGTCGTGGCCCTCTGGGGGGCAGTGAAAGGTTTTTTTTTGGTAGGATCTCAAAAAAACCATTTAAAATGTTATTTGATTATTACTAAAGCCAATTATCTTAGGTTTTGGAAAAAATAATTCGATGATTGTAAGCATATAAGTACAGTAAAGAATCGATTTTCTGGAACAATGTAGGGGAAGCATGGATAATATAAATCACGGATAATCCCAATCTGTTTGCCATTGTCGTTCAAAATTTGCTGCATTTTGTTTCTACTTATTTATGTGAAAAGGGATTTTCCAAAATGGTAAATAATAAAACAAAGCAGCGAAATCGACTCCGAATCGGCCTCTGCATGTGAATAGCACTAAGTAATACAATTGAAACAAGATTATACAATTTAGTGGAAAGTGTCCAACAGCAGGGAGAGCTCCCATTGAATACATTCAGGTGAGTTTCTGTTTTTGTTATTGTTATTATAATCAGGAAATAAAGCACTTATTTTAGAATAAATCTTAGTGGTTAAAATGTTAGTAATAAAAGGTTAAGAACCACTGGCCTAGACGACCAGTATCGGATTGTCGTCACCTCTTAGACACTCGCTCCTACTGAGTTCTGATAGAATAAACCTAGGTCCAGGTATTGGGGGATAGCGGTGATCATCACCTCTGTCCATTGCCAGCAGTGTGAAGAGTGTCCATTGTACCTTGTTCCATCTATAGCAACATTTGTTTACAAACCCTGAAGGGGCCCGATGGTGTTCTTGTTGAGCGCAGGCCCCGGTCGGGAACACACGCAAGTCGCGACTGTTGTTGGAGCTGAGGGCCAGCGCTCCAGTGATCCTCCTGCCGGTCAGCTCGCAGTCCCTGGATATCCTTGTGGTGGACCTCGGGAAACTCTCGGTGAACAACTGTTTCAAGGAGGCGGGCAGTGCCGGAACTATCATTCACAGCCAGATGTGCGAGAACATGGAGACTGAGCAAGCTGGTGAGACTTACAAACTGGCTAAAATATATTACAGACTGGAGATATGGAGACTGAGCAAGCTGGTGAGACTTACAAACTGGCTAAAATATATTGGAGACTGGAGATATGGAGACTGAGCAAGCTGGTGAGACTTACAAACTGGCTAAAATATATTGGAGACTGGAGATATGGAGACTGAGCAAGCTGGTGAGACTTACAAACTGGCTAAAATATATTGGAGACTGGAGATATGGAGACTGAGCAAGCTGGTGAGACTTACAAACTG